>BQNB010073707.1:0-26402 GCA_026074375.1 Tanacetum coccineum
CAGCTTTTTCTCTTTGCTATTTTTATGTGCTTTTGCTTATTTTTATCAGTTTTTGTGCCCAATCATTCCTTGTGACATTCAATATCAAATCATCAATCGTCTTGCGATTCTCCATCTCTAGCCTCGTTGGGACATAACGACCCGGGAACACCCTGTACTGCTTCCGGTTTCTTTGATTTTGTGGGTCCTGATCCTTGTTATATATTTATATATGTTTATGTTTATTTATATATAAAAAGGTGTAAGAACCGGCAAATCAGGGAGATTGTTAGAAATCCAAAAAAGGATCGGTCACTCTTAGTATTTTATGTCTTAGCTCGTCGTCTATAATATGTAATAGTTAGGAAGCTAACCAGGCCGACTTATAGAAATCCCAAAGAAAGCCCGACCTAGCCCACACATTGTAAGTATTTAAACCCTCTCCACACATGAAGAGCGTGTTGGTTGAATTCATTTTACACATAGTAAGAGTGTGTTTTTGGTGTTTTCTTCCACTTTCTCTCTATAAAATTTTTCTTTCTCTCTCTAGACAAGTGTGTGTTTGAGATAAACTAGGAACCTACATTAAGGGTGTGTTTTGAAAATATATTTTTTTCAAAAATATATATATTAAACTTCTACATTTTTTATAAAATCGTATGTATCTCAAAACTATATCAACATTGGGCTCGTTTTGTTTGTAATCTAGAGGCTTTCTCATCGGTATATTTTTATTAAAGAAGTCGTTGGATATTTAATTAAATATTTGATAAATTAAGTTTGTTATATAAAAAAATTATAAATAGCAAGAAGTATAGGGCAATTTTTGTAATTAGTAGAATTGCATAGATTTGTTCATAAATAGCCCTTAGACTACCTACGTTTGTGCATATTAACTTTGATTAAACTCTAGCGTAGTTTTTAAAGTTAATAGGTAGGTTACGGGTGTGTTTTAAAAGTTCTTTTTTTTCCAAAATATATATTAAAATTCAACTTTTTTTATAAAATCTTACGTATCTAATAAGTATATCAATATTGGGCTTGTTTTAATCGTAATCCATATACCTTCTCATCGGTATATTTTTTATTAGAGAAGTCGTTTGATATTTGTTAGATATTTGATAAATAAAGTTTCTCATATAAAAAATCGCAAATAGTAAGAAGTATGGCGTAATTTTTGTAAGAAGTAAAGTTTTGTAAATTTGTCCATAAATAGACCCTATACTACCTACACTTGTACATATATAACTTTGATAAAACTCTAGGGTGGTTTATAAAATCGTATGTATGTCAGAAGCATTGCAATATTTAGTTCATTTTGTTCGAAGTGTCAAGATCTTTTCAACGGTATATTTTTATGACGGAAACAGCAAGAAAATAGACTAAAAAAGTTGTTCATATACAAAAAATTGGTAAATAACTAAAAGTATCGGAAAATTTTATAACATCTATGTCATAGTAGATGGTACTTTATTGTAAAATTATTTCTTCTTAATGTTTTTTGGCTGCATTTTTTGGGCCGAATCGATACGGCGTCGTATCGATCGGCACTTGAAGTGTATACAAGATGGTATGCCCCGCGCGTTGCGGCAGAGCTATTTTGATTTGATATATGTGTTTTCTAAATGAGAATGTTTAGTGTATTTGTGTTTTTTATACAATGGTTCCTTTTTTATAACTTTTGTTTTGTTTTGAATTGTGAGCATTACATGCATGAGTTGAGTCAATTAGTTTATACTGTTTGTGAAACAAATGTTTGTGTCAACTGATCTGCAAATATATCTGCCTCTGCTAGGACTTTGGTAGCCATAATTTGATTAGTAGGCGTGGAAGTATAAAGTTAAACTCTATGTTAGTTTTTAAAGTTAATGGGTAGGTTAAATGTGTGTTTTGAAAGCTCTTTTTTTCAAATATATATATTAGATACTTAAAAAATAATTTAAAATCATACGTATCTCAATAGCATATCAATATTTGGCTCGTTTTGTTCGTAATCAAGAGGCATTCTCATTGGTGTATTTTTTATTAAAGAAGCCGTTGGATATTTGTTAGATATTTGATAAATAAAGTTTGTTATATAAAAAAAATCATAAATAGCAAGAAGTATAGGGTATTTTTTGTAAAAGGTAAAGTTTCATAGATTTGTCCGTAAACAGCCCCTAGACTACCTACACTTGTACATATTTAACTTTGATTAAACTTTAGGGTAGTTTTTAAAGTTATTAGGTTGGTTAAGGGTTTGTTTTGAAAGTTCCTTTTTTTCTTCAAAAAATTATATATTAAACTTCAACATTTTGTATGAAATCATACGTATCTTAAAAGCATATCAATATTTGGCTCGTTTTGTTCGTAATCTAGGCCTTCTCATCGGCATATTTTTTATTACAACAACCGTTGGATATTTGTTCGATATTTGATAAATAAAATTTGCTATATGAAGAAATTGTTAGGACTTAAAAGACTTCAAAGATTCTTAGAAGTTACTACGGCTCAGTGCTGCTGGTGAAAAGTTTATGCTGTTGGATTACAACTGCTTGAAGACTTTCTACTGTCAAGGGGATAAAGACGAATTAAAGAGATAAAGATTGTTTGGAGAACAAGAATACTTGTGAAGATAAGTACTCAGGTATTTATGTACAAGATATGCATAATGTTATATTTAAGAGATTACGTTTATGATATCTTAGGAATGTATTGTAAGCCGACTCAGGAACATCCTTAGTCTATAAAAGGAGCTCTATGGATTAGTTGAGATAAGTCAGTTTTGCATATCCTTTTCATAGTTATCAATCGATTAAGAAAGCTTCAAGGATGTAAAAACCCAAGTACAAGTGAAGAAACTCGATTATTGATCTAATAAGATTGGAGCGCTTGGTAAATCTATGCGTTTATTCAAGATTACTGTTTTATCATAATACTTCCTAGTATTAAGGTGGTAGATTCTGCATAACACTTTAGTATACATACAAATTTCCTACAACAATTATTTAGTTTATCCAAGGTAATTTAACCTTAGACAACCTAAGGAATCGATCAAGGATTAGGATCAACAAGTGGTATCAGATCCAGGTTTCGATCCTGGGACCTGTGGGTTATGGAAATTATGCTAAGTAGTTAGTATTGGTAGTATAAAGTTACCACTGCTAGTTACTACTGTTAGTATAATTTAGTACTGATAGCATAAAGTTACTGTTGTTGGTCTATCAGTTAATACTGCTAGTTCAAATGATCAAGATAGCCCTAAAAACATGTTCACCATGGGAGTTAGTCATACACTTGTAGCCACTCATATTGAATTCTTCAGTGATGAAGATGAACCAGAAGTTGATTTAGGGAACATCATAAATTCCTATACAGTTCCAACCATTCCCAATACAAGAATTCATAAAAATAACCTAATTGATAATGTGATTGGTGATGTGAAGTCATCTGTTCAGACAAGAAGAATGACAAAACCTACTTCTGAACAAGGGTTTCTCAGTGATGTATATGAACAGAAAACACATGATACCCTGAATACTTATTTATATGCTTGTTTCCTATCACAGATTGAACCAACAAGCATTGCTAAAGCTCTATCTGATTCATCTTGGGTGGAAGCAATGCAGGAAGAACTTCTGCAATTCAAACTTCAACAGGTTTGGATACTTGTGGATTTGCCTAGTGGAAAGAGGGCCATTGGAACAAAATGGGTCTTCAGAAATAAGAAAGATGAAAGGGGCATTATGATTAGGAACAAAGCAAGGTTAGTTGCACAGGGTCATAGACAAGAAGAAGGTATTGATTATGAAGAAGTATTTGCTCCTGTGGCAAGAATTGAGGCAATAAGATTGTTTTTGGCCTATGCTTCTTTTATGGGTTTTCTGGTATATCAAATGGATGTAAAGAGTGCTTTCTTATATGGAACCAACTGACAAAAGAAAAAAGGGTTTGGGGTATAGTGCAGTTCCTCCACCTCATCCTTTAATCTATAATAGACCTAAAAAGCTTGATCCGCCTTATTCTGGTCTTGATGAATTCAAAGAGCCTAAATTCAAAGGGTATGGTCCTGAGAATTATGAGCAAGAGTGTAATGTTGTTTGTGATAAAAAATTAGATGATTCTAAAGAAAATTCTGATGAGTCTTTGGTAGAAAAACAAGTATCACAAGACACAAGTAGCCTTGTTGAGTCTTCACTTAATATTGATAAAGAAACTGTTTTTCCTATTGATAAAAAGGTAGAGTTGGCTAAACCTAAAAATCATGAAAAACCAGTTAAAAAGTCAGTTAGGTATGCAGAAATGTATAAATCACAATCTCCTAGGGGGAATCAGAGGAATTGGAATGGACAGAAGTCCAATCAACTAGAAAGAGATTTTATGATGTATAACAAAGCTTGCTTTATATGTGGAAGTTTTAATCATTTGCAGATTAATTATGATCACCATCAAAGAAAAGGAAAAATATCTAGAAATAATTGCAATAGGGTGGATTATGACTATTATGCCAAAACCACACACCCTAGTGTACATAGTAATATGTCTCCAAGAGCAGTTTTGTTGAAAACTGGCCTCACATCACTTAATACTGTTAGGCATGTTGAAAATTAGATACTACAAAGAGACATTAACTAGAAGATGGAATATTTATCAGTCAAGATAAATATGTAGCTGAGATTTTAAAGAAATTCAACTACACTGATGTAAAGTCTGCTTCAACTCTTGTTGATTTGGAAAAGCCTTTGGTCAAGGATAGAGATACTAATGATGTTGATGTACATCTCTATAGATCTATGATTGGGTCTTTGATGTATCTCACAGCATCTAAACCAGATATTATGTTTGCAGTGTATGCATGTGCCAGATTTCAAGTTACTCCAAAGACATCACATCTCTTAGCAGTCAAGAAATTTTTTAGATATTTGAAAGGCAAGCCAACTCTAGGCCTTTGGTATTTTAGGGATTCTCTATTTAAACTGGTTGCTTATACTGATAGTGACTATGCTGAAGCAACTCAATAAGAAGTCTACAACTGGAGGTTGTTAGTTTTTGGGAAACAGGTTAATATCTTGGCAGTGTAAGAAGCAAACTGTGGTTGTCACTTCTACAACTGAAGCTGAATATGTGGCTGCTGCTAGTTACTATGGATAAGTACTCTGGATTCAAAATCAATTGCTGGATTATAGGTACAATTTCATGAATACTGTCATTAATATTAACAATAATAGTACTATCTTCATTATTGAAAATCCTGTTCAACATTCTAAAACAAAACATATAGAGATTAGGCCTCATTTTATAAGAGACTGCAATGCTAAAAAGTTAATACAAATGGTTAAAATTGATACTGATTATAATGTTGCAGATCTTCTTACAAAAGGTTTTGATGCTGGAAGGTTTCAGTACTTGGTCTCAAGTATTGGAATGCTTAATCCTTAAATGTCTATATCTCTTTATGTTTTTGTAAAAGTTTTGTAAAGGATTAGTATTGTTAGTCTTGTCAATTAGTACTGCTAAGTATAATTAAAACTGCCAGTTATACTTAAGATTGTTTGTTAAAACTATTGGTCATACTTAATACTGTCAAAAAGAAAATACTTTAGATTGTGTATTTTTTGCTATGGACTAACACTTAAAGGTAAAGCATATTGAATATCTAATGTTGAATGCTTCACCTTTAAAGTAATGTTTGAGAGAATGTTAATGATCTTGGATCACAGTTTTTAACTTTTATTTATGGGTTATGCATAAATATGGATCCTCATGAATTCTTACATGTCTATCTAGTCTTTTCTAGTGTGCTTGTGATGAATAAAGGCATGTTGTTGTATAATTATTGAAGACAGAGTTAATACTGTTAGACATCTGTTAATACTGCTAGGCAAAAAATTACTACTGCCAGGCAAAAGTTAATGATGTTGGGATGTCATAAGAACCAAAGTTATAGCTGTTGAGCAAATTCTTATCTCTTAAAGCATTGTTTGAGGGGAGGCTACTTATTTATACAGTCAAAGTATGGATGGAAGGATATGTTATATCAAAAGTGTGTTAAAAAGAATCAAAAACATCTAGGCATGTCAAAAGAGGTCGGGACACCAAGATACCTTAGTCTAGTGGTCCCCTTGAAAAAGGTTGGTGATAAGGCTGTCCATAAGGAGTTGGGTGATAGAATGGAAAGGGATGCCACTACTACTTCTAGCTTAGAAGTAGAGCAAGACAGTGGTAACATCAAATAAGACCCAATCCATGGCAACACTTAATGGGTCAACTCCTTAGGGAATTGATTCAGGTAGTGGTCCCAGGTGCCAAGATACCATATTAGGGGATGTGGATGCTCAAACTAGGTTTGAGATTACATCTAAATAGTCCAATGATCCACCTCTCTCAAGAGGTTACACACTTGGAAGTGGGGTAGACAGTATGAAACTATTGGAATTGATGGAACTTTTTACACAACTGTCATATAAAAACATAAAGAGTGTTTTGGTGAGCCAAAAGAAATAAGAGATTACGTGAGCTTAAAAATAGAAAGAGAGATGTGTGCATAAAAACATAAATGAGTGATTATGTGAGCAAAAAAGAATTAAGAGATAATGTAAGCATAAAAACATAAAGAGAGCTTGTGAGAATCAAATTTAATAATGAAAATTGCTTTTTGGAATGAAGTTTGGGTAATTACTGGTGTATAGAAGTTAATGCTGCTCAGCTTAAACTTAATGCTGCTAAGCTTAAGATTAATGTTGTTAGGCTTAAATTAATTCTGCCCGTATTTGTTTATGCTGCCAGGTTTAACTTATTGTTGTTAGTTTAAGTTAATGCTGTTAGGCATCAATTAGTGCTGCCAGTTCAAGTTCCTGCTGTTGAGGGTGATTTTATAAATACTTCGATTTAGGGTTTCATTTACTTCTTTATTCGATTTCAATCATTCAAACACTCTCTAATCATAAACCTTAACTCAATTTTCATCTTTGATCATCAAAATCATCATTATGTCGAGCCCTAAGTTTGCTAAAACGCATAATGTGGTCGCGTTCTTAGAAAAACCTGTAGAAAGTGATGGGTTTGCAGAGATTATTGATTTCCTAAAAGCAAGTTCTGGTCATTATGCTTTAACAGTCAATCCAATCATCTACACATCTTGTATTCAATAATTTTGGGCAACAGCAAAGGTACAGACGGTTAACAGAGTGCGTCAGTTACAAGCCCTAGTTGATAAAAAGAGGGTCATCATAGAAGCAAGCATTAGGAGTGATCTTCACTTGGAAGATGCAGAAGGTATTGATTGTTTGCCAACTGCTACTATATTTGAAGAACTGGCAAAGATGGGGTATGAAAAACCTTCTCAAAAGCTTACTTTTTATAAAGCTTTCTTTTCTCCATAGTGGAAGTTCTTAATTCACACTATTACACAATGCCTTAGTGCCAAATCCACTGCATGGAATGAATTCAGTAGTACAATGGCTTCTTTGATCATATGCTTGGCAACAAACCAAAAATTTAATATGTCTAAGTACATTTTTGATGCTATGGTAAAACACTTAGATGGAGGGGTTAAATTTCTACTGTATCTATGATTTCTACAAGTTTTCATCAATCAACAGCTTAGAGACATGTCACATCATAAGAAGGTTTATGTTAATCCCTCACACACAAAGAAAATTTTTGCTAACATGAAGAGAGCAGGAAAGGATTTTTTTTTGGAAGGATAACACCTCTATTTGATACTATGATGGTTCAAGCTACTGAAGAAGTGGGTGAGGATTCAGATCATCTAACTGATTCCAATCAAATACCTATTGTTGATCAACCATCTACATCCTCTCAACCCAAGCAGAAACAAAAGTCTAAGAGGAAACATAGGAAGGATGCAGAAGTTGCTCATGATGAGACAGAGCATGAGGAAAGTGTACCCACACCTTCCAATGATCCACTACCCAGTGGTGAGGATAGCATGCAACTAAATGATTTGATGGTTTTATGTACCAAATTACAAACACAGGTTCTTGATTTAGAAAAATCAAAGGATGCTCAAGCAAAGGAGATTGCTGATTTAAAGAAGAGGGTCCAGAGGTTGGAAAGGAAGAAAAAGTCAAGAACTACAGGTTTGAAAAGACTAAAGAAAGTTGGTATGTCTAGGAGATTTGAGTCCTCTGAAGATCATGAGAGTTTGGGTGATCATGAATATGCATCCAAACAGGGGAGGAGAATTGAAAATATTGATGCAGATGCTGAGGTAACTCTAGTTAATGAAACTCAAGAAAGGCAGGATGAAGACTTAATGTTTGATACTGGAGTTTTGGATGATGATGAGATGTTTGTGGAAGCTACAATTAGTGAGAAAGATAAGCAGAGTACAAAGCTTGATGATAGTACTGCTGGTGAAGCAGTTACTACTGCTAGTGTTGAAGGTAGTGTTGCTCCTACAACTATTGAGGAAATCACTTTGGCTCAGACACTTATTCAAATCAAAGTAGCTAAACCTAAAGTTGTTACTACTGCTGCTACAACAACAACAACTACAAGACCCAAGGCTAGAGGGGTTGTAGTACAGGAGCCAAGTGAATTCAGAACTCCACAAGAATCACAACCTTCAATTACTAAAGACAAAGGGAAAGCAATCATGATTGAGCCTGAAGTTCCTTTGAAAAGAAAAGATCAAGTTGCTCTTGATGAAGATTTGGCAAGAAATCTTCAAGCTCAGTTGGAGGCTGAACTTATAGAAGAAGAAAAGCTTGCAAGGAAACAAGAAGAAGAAGCCAACATAGCATTGATTGAATCATGGGAAAATACACAAGCTATGATGGAGGCTGATAGATTACTGGCTGAGAGACTCCAAACAAGAGAAAGAGAGGAGTTGACAGATGAGGAAAAAGGAAAATTGTTTATGGAACTCATGGAGAAAAGAAGAAATCATTTTGTTGCACTAAGAGCACAAGAAAAGAGAAGCATACCCCCTACCAAGGCACAAAAGAGAACTCAAATGTCTACCTATCTTAAGCACATTGGTGGATACAAACACAAACAGTTGATGGGAAAGAGCTATGATGAAATTCAAAAGCTGTTTGATAAGGAGATAAAGAGGGTAAATACCTTTGTGGCTATGAGTTCTAAGGCACAAGAAAGCAATGAAAATAAGGAAGAAGGTAGTGAGGAGAAAGCTAAAGGCAGCAAAAAGAAGATGCTTGGAAGGAAAAGAGCAGGGAAAGAGCAACAACAAGAATCTTCAAGAAACAAAGAATGGAGGAAGACAAAGAGACAGATGAAGCTGAAGAAGTTGAAGAAGATGATGAAGCTGAGCTGAAAAAGCATTTGGTGATTAAAAGGATGATGATATAGCAATTGATGCTATACCACTTACCACCAAACCACCTGTGATTGTTGATTACAAGCTTTATAAAGAAGGAATAATGGTACATTATCAGTTGATAAGAGCAGATGGAAGCTCTAAGAGATATTCTTCAATGATTAGAATGCTTCAGGGCATTGACAGAGAAGATTTGCTAACTCTTTGGAAGTTAGTCAAAAAAAAGCATGGTGATATAAGGCCTGAAGATGAACATGAAAGAGTGATGTGGGGAGATTTTAAAGTCATGTTTGAACCAGACATTAGAAGTAAAGTATGGAGAGATCTACAAGGTTATACAGTGACTGTTTGGAAATTATATGATTCATGTGGAGTGCACTTTGTCAGGTTTGGAAATTTGCACATCTTCATGTTAGTTAAAAAGAGATACCCCCTCACACCAATAACAATCACCAATATGTTAAACAAGAAACTTCAAACTGATCATTTTAATGAGATGTGCTATCAACTGCTCAAGCTTATAGTAAAGCAGCAAAAGGGTCAATAAAAGGTTTGAATGCATCTTCCTGAGTATAATGAAGACTTTTAATGAAGAAACTTGAAGATTCAGAAGATGAACATCAAGTTTAGGGGAGGATTGTTGTGTTCATGATGGTCTGATCATTTGAGTTTCGTGACAAGATAAAGAAACATTCAAGGCTATTGAATGTTCGAATTACAAGAGACTCAAGTTTTTGAGTTGCGTTTTGTGCAGCAGGTTAGTGACATGAAGAAAAAGGTTTCTGTGTTTGGTTTGAAGGTTGTACAGTAGGCATGAGAGATGTGTGGGCTTTATGGTTTATTCGTGAGTTTAGAAGGGGTTATATGCTATAATGCGAAAATCCCTGATTTTTAAGGTTTGTCTATTATTCTCATATTGACTTTCTATTGGACGTGAAGTAATGGTGCTGATTTCATGGGTGTTTCTGTTTCGTGATTATGGTCCTAATTTTTAGGAATCACTTTTAATTCCCATATTTACTTCATGATCGTTACTTAGTGTTGCTGGGAGTTGTGGATAATACTGCTTCTTATTATACTTTATATTGTCAGTTTAAACATTAGTGTTGTCCATGGTATATTAATATTGCTCGTCCAAGTTAAGTTGTTAATACTGCTTGATTAAAAAGTTTATGCTATGCTTTGGACGAGTGAGTGAAACAAAGATGTTAGGATTGGCTGTGCTTCTGACGTGGAAAACAAAAGAGGGATACATACCGTTCGTCCTAGGTTTTATTGGAATAGACGCAATGAAAAAGAAACTTGTCCCTTGGAGAAGTAGCAGACGACACAACTGAATTGAGAGAGAGCAACCAATGAACAGATCAAACAAAAAGTAAGTTGATATTGCTCAAAAGAAAATAGTGCTCGGTAATATTACTACTGTCATGTGAATGAAGAATTTATGACAGTTTAGTAACAAATTATGTGTCACAAAAGGCAATGGGAGGAAGGAGTACACAGATTAGTAAGAGCTTACTAACAGTTTTGTAACAGATAATGTGTCACTAAGTTAGTACTGTTGGACTTATAAGCAGTTAGTTAATACTGCTTGGGATTAAATAGTTTATACTGTTAGTATTGTTCGAGAATTAGGTTTGTACTGCTAGCTTTAACAGTTATCGGATGACACACACAAGATGAATATTGGACAAAACAGAAACACAAGTTTGTTGGGTGTTTACTGTTTAGATTTTGGTTTGGTTTTAAATGTTCTTAAAAGATTAAAGGATCGTATTTATTGGATTAATTGGTTACGAAGAAGATTGTTTATCACTTATTTGAAGCTGAAGTAGAGTTTTTCGGATGCGTGTTCTTATCATATCTCAAATGGCTTACAACATTTGGAGGTAACTTGTTCGTGCTTAGAAACGATGTAACAAAGACTTGACAAATCTAGCAAAGATGTGTGATCTAACTTATGATGCTCAATGCTCACATTTGCTATCACTTTGGTTGTGTGTCTCATAGAAGATGAGGAATTTTGTTAAGAGATTGCAATCTACTTATAAATTTCAGATTTATTTATGAGTTTGACATCACGTGGATAGTACAAGATATAAGACACAAGTTTGGGTTGTTCTACTTCTACATCAAGTTCATTATACTTAGTTTTCTTCATCAGTAATCATTACATAGAGCCTACAGAATTGAAGATTCAAGAAATGGTTAACATATGGGTTTCAGGGGAAGCTTATTGTTAAAATGTTTAACCATTTACATGCATCATCGAGGTGAAGGTTTTTACTACTGTAAGTTATTATTACTACTGCTAGTTTAAGTTTCTACTGCTCAAGTTCATTTATCTTAAGGCGCGTCATGGAGGGTAATTTGAGTTGATGGAAGGCTGGATTAGAAGTGTGATAGTGGTTTGTGGTTGTCGAAATCAAAGTTGCATACTTTAGTCCCCTATTTGATTATGACAAAAAGGGGAAGAAGATTTACAAAGAAGATGTGCAACTTACAGATCCTTGGTGGAATTGCATGGATTAAGGGGAAGTATGTTTCATTCATATATTAACTTCAGGGGAAGTTTGTGCTTATTTGGTTTTGTCATTATCAACTAGGGGAAGATTGTTGGGAAATATATTTTGAGTTGATAAGACAAAACAATGAATGAAAAGGAAACAAGAGGGACTTAAATGACAATTATGGAATTCTACAAGCTGGTGGAGGATATTCTACAAAAGATAAAAGATTCCAAAAGATATGATTCTTGAAGATAAAGATGAAGTTTATTAAAGAATTAAAAGATTTTGTTTCCTTATACAATTATGTTTTCCCTTGTAAATCTAGTTGGACTCTACTATATAAAGAGATCCCTAGATATAGTTTTCTGTGTGTTAAAGATGTAATCACCAGAAAAGTGTGTGTGTGTGTTCTAGGCGTCAAGTCCTCTAAGTGGACGCCTAGGGTTTAGTTGGTTTAGCCTCAAGGATCTCTGATTTCCTTGTTATAGTTTTAGATAACATGGCACGTCTACTATTGGATCACCGAAATGTGACATTGATTTAGCACTATGAACGCTGATTTGGGTGAGCAGTATTAAACAGGCCTAACATATTATTGATGTGAGGCCAATTTTTCAACAAAACTGCTCTTCGGAGACATATTCCTGTATACACTAGGGTGTGTAGGTTTTGGCATCCACCCTATTGTAATTATTTCTAGATACGATTCCTATTTCTTTGAGGTGATATACAATTAATCGGCAAATGAAAAAAACATCCCCAAATAAAAGCAAGCTTTGTTAATATAGGCATCACCAAATCTTTCTAGTTTGAACGGCACTTCTGTCCATTATTCCAATTTCCTTTGATTCCCCCTAGAATTGTGATCTATACATTACTGCATACCTAACTAGACATTTTAACTGGTTTTTTATGATTTTTAGGTTCAGTAATCTCTATCTTTATTAACAGGAAAAATCGTTTCTTTATCAACATTATGAAGGACTCAACAAAGCTACTTGTGTCTTTGTGATAACTTGTTCTTCCTACTAAAAGACTCATCAGAATTTTTCTTAGAATTATTTGATTTTTTTTATCACTAAACAACAGTTAGACTCTTGCATCACTATACTCAGGACCATACCCTTTGAATTTGGCGTCGTTTGAATTCATCAAGGCCAAAATAAGACAGAATCAAGCTTTATTTAGGTCTCTATATGAATTAAAGGATGAGGTGGAGTGAAACTGCACGTATAGCCAAACCCTTTTACTTTTGTCAGTATCATTGACTTCCTAACAACTGATCTAAGTCTTTTGAGGCCTTATCAAATTTCCTCATTTTAAAATCAATGCCATCTATTTTCTTGCTTAACTTTTTCTAAATCTCACTTTTAATGCACATTTGTTTCATATTCTTTAACAAGCTACTTCTCTTTAAGAACCTGCAACTTTCTTCATTAAAAAGAACCTTATTATTTCTAAATGTGGACAAGTTGTTCTTCTACTGATACAAAACCCTCTTTATATGTAGCTTCTTAAATTCAGTTTGATTAAGCTTAACAACAAGATCATCACACTATTTCTTAAGAGTTCATAAGTTTTTCAGACAAGTTGTTAGATCAAGTTTTATCAGTGTATACTATGAGTCTGAAAATGCCATTAGAGCCATGTTGTCTTTTTGAACTTGTTTCTTCTCATGTCAATCCAATCAAACCTACACCACTATAGCCAACATTCCTTTTTGAAGATGTGTCCTTCATTGTTACCCTTGCTTCCCTGTGTTGTCTTGATTTCTAACTGACCTTCCTGTGCTTCTTGGGTGCTCTAACACTCCCATGGAAAAGCGTTCCCAACTTATGACAGTTGTAACACTCAACACTCCACCTTGGATTTAACTACCTGGCAGTATTTATTAGCATTAATGAAAATCTTCTTGCCTGTCCTCTGATAGTATCTCTTTACCCTCATACTTAGCAGAGAGAGCTGCCACTTCAAATCCATTGCTTCCAAATCATCTTCATGAATTTAATCTAAGTCCTGGTGTAGGAGATTAGAACCATTAGGATTTTCAACCATGAAAGCATACAAAGAATTATCACTGAAGCTAGCAGTACTAACTTGTGGACTAGCATTGTTAGCATCATTAGTACTGCTAGTGCTTGGAGCACTCATGAAGGCCAAGTTTTGAGCACCACTACTTGCACCAACAGATTTCTTTATCTTTTGTTCAATAATTTTAAAGTTGTTGTATAAATCATATATGCTCATAGTTTCAACTTCAGGCTTGTTCATCTACACAACTACATGAGTGTTCCACTCAGGGGGCAAGTTGCTCAAAAGTTTTGAGTTTAAGTCCTCTTGGGTAATGACCACACCTAAAATAGCAAGCCTACTGACTATCTTCTGAAGCCTATTAAAGATAGAGTCAAGAGACTCTGCACTTGATGCACTAAAATTTTTGTATTGTTGCTTTAAAAGTGTCTTCTGAGTTTTCTTAGTAGAGGCATTACCTCCAAATCGTGTTTTAATGGCAGCAAACATTGATTTAGCATCAGGGTACTGACTGAATGTAAGTTGATGTTCATTGGGAAGAGCCATGAGTAGCAAGCTCCTAGCCTTCACATCATTCTTCTTATTTGTCTTTTCTTTAGCAGTTACAGGTATAAACATCTTTGTAACTGAAGTACCATTCTCCTATGCTGTTTGTGGTACTGACACCTATGAATCACCATTTTTTATGACCTCCCAGAGAGCATAGTCTTGGATCTGGAAGTACTGCTTAATCCTTATAACCCACATCTCATACTCACCCAGTTTAAGTATGGGAAGCTTTGCAGTAGTACCACTATTTGTATATTCAAACTTTATGTCTTCTAGATCAAAGTTTCTCAAAGCAAAGCTCTGATACCAATTATGAAAACCATATGATCGTTGTAAGCTCCGTTTGTGTAGAACTTTAATATAGGATTAACAAAAACAAAGAACAATAGAATGCACAGCGGAATAAACATTAAGAACATTCTTTATTATTGCCTAACAAGGTTTCATCATCATCTTTATACAATGATTACTACAAGCCTTAATTCTACGCGATCAATCGTAGAATGTGTTATCTAAACTATAACAAGGAATCAGAGATCCATAAGGCTAAACCAACTAAACATTATTGTTTTCTTGCTGCCCATGTCGAGTTCATGAGTAGGGTTTTGTGAAAACCCTTGTTATGTCGCACGATAATCACCAATGAACCCTTGTATACATGTTACCAAACTCTTGTTTTATTCGAATTAGGGTTTTTGTAAAAACCCTAGTTTTTAGCAGCAGATTTTTTTTCGTTTGTAAACAATCAGAGATTCTTACTTGTAGATCCTTACATAAGATCGTCGATCAAATAAAAAGAATGTAAGGATGTAACAATCAGAGATTGAGCATCAACATACACAATCTTTATATGACCGAATTAGGGTTTGTAAAAACCATAGTTTTACCGAATTTCCTGTTCACCGAAAACCACCATTATCGAATTTGACAAGTAATTCAAAAACAGAAATTCGTACCTCATTTTTCTTCATAAATTCGACAACAATAACACCTTGTAGATCCTAGATCATGAGCCATGAGGCTCTGATACTAATTGTGAAAACCATATGATCGTTGTAAGCTCAGTTTGTTTAGAACTTTAATCTAGGATTAACAATAACAAAGAACAATAGAATGCACAACAGAATAAACATTAAGAACATTCTTTATTATTGCCTAACAAGGTTTCATCATCATCTTTATACAATGACTACTCAAGCCTCAATTCTACGTGATCAATCGTAGAACGTGTTATCTAAACTATAACAAGGAATCAGAGATCCTTGAGGCTAAACCAACTAAACCCTAGGCGTCCACTTAGAGGACTTGACGCCTAGAACACACACACACACTTTTCTGGTGATTACATCTTTAACACACAGAAAACTATATCTAGGGATCTCTTTATATAGTAGAGTCCAACTAGATTTACAAGGGAAAACATAATTGTATAAGGAAACAAAATCTTTTAATTCTTTAATAAACTTCATCTTTATCTTCAAGAATCATATCTTTTGGAATCTTTTATCTTTTGTAGAATATCCTTTACCAGCTTGTAGAATTCCATAATTGTCATTTAAGTCCCTCTTGTTTCCTTTTCATTCATTGTTTTGTTTTATCAACTCAAAATATGTTTCCTAACATAAAACGTAAATAGTAAGAAGTATAGGGTAATTTTTATAAAAAGTAAAGTTTCATAGATTTGTCCATAAATAGCCCCTAAACTACATAAACTTGTACATATTTAACTTTGAATAAACCTTAGTGTAGTCTTTAAAGTTAATAGGTAGGTTAATGGTGTGTTTTGAAAGTTTCTTGTTTTCAAAAATATATATTAAACTGTGACACTTCGTAAATTCGCAAGCCAAAAACCTAATTCGTTGATTTTCTTGAAATTGATATAACATTTGTCCCATAATTGCATCACAATGAAAAGCATGAAAATAACCCAACGAGATTTGATCATTTGTATGTAAGTAAAAATCCATAAATGAAATCTTTTCAATTTAGCTCCATAGGCCAATCAAGTAGCCAAATCACTCCTAATTCACCTCGGGAAAAACTATGCTTAAATGTGTCAACATTAAAGTGGTGAGTTCTAGAGTTTTTGTAAGTATAATGTAAATGTTGAAATATCTAAGATTTATAAAGTATGCATGGTCATTTCATTTCTTATAATAATGGCCAAAAATGTAAGAGTAAATGTAGAACCGAAAGAGTTCAGTGTTTATTGCTTCATCGCAGTATAACAAAAAGTGTTCGGAAATCAGTAATGTTTAACAAGATAGTGTGGACAGTGATTTCGTTGATTTTCCAAAATGTATGGGTCTACTATAATAGATACAATACCACATAAATAATATCTACTATTGCGCTAAGCTCATGACACCGAAGCTCTGACATCTATGTAAGAATTTAATGCAAAAATAAAGGACCGTGTAGATGTTCAACCCGTAACATCCAAATTGTTCTGACATGTATTCGTTCGGTTTCTAGTACGGTCGAAAACTAGTGAGAGTACTCACTTCCGAACAGGGAGTCAATCCCAAATAGATCTATTTATACACTCGCGCTTACTTAACCCGTACGGTCAGTCAAGCAATTGACGGTTCATGATAATGGGCAATGGTGGGTTTAGCTACTTAGGCACATGTAAACAGGAGATGATAACCGAAAACACTTGTGTCCATAAAAATAACCATTGTATTCATAAACAACTTTAAGTACTTAAATCCATAAGTAGAAAGAGTGTGATATAAATCAAGTAATTGAATTGTAATGAGTATGTAAACAATTTGGTAATCGCATAGGCAAATGAGTATGTAACAAAGTATGAAACCAAGTCTGTAATCAACCATGTAATTGTTTGTAATGAGTTGCGAAATCAAGTATGTAAACCAAGTGTGTAGAATAGTATGTAAAAGGTGTTGTAAATGAATATGTAAACAAGTTGTATTGAGCATGTATTCTCCCCCGAGATTTGTTTAAGCAAATGTTTAAAACATGGAAAAGAGGGCTATAATACTCACCGTAAGTGAATGATTGATTAATCTTAATCAATTAAGTAAAATCGTCTCCGGCAATCGATATGCAAACTTAATTATTTATAGGTTGTATGAGTATAATGTACTTTATATGTATAAAACATCACATGTTATATAGTTACACCACCACCTAATAGTTTTGATTAAGTCTTTAAAGGTTGAAATAATAATTAAACCGTACTTTGTTAAATAAAAGTATATGTACTTGTAACCGTAAAGAAAATATTATTTCTCATTTACTAATGTATCATTTGTAAAAATATATGATCTAATATTTTTATTGATTACATAATGATATTACATTATTAATTTAATTGTTTTATAAACTAATGTATAAAGTAATAAATAAGTGCGCGTGATTTTAAAACCTCATATCTTTATCGTTTATAACTTTCGTTTTATACGTTTTTATGCCCACGACTTGTATTAAGAAAATCTATCAACAATATATAATTTATAAAAATTAATCCCGATGAACAGTAACTTTTACTGTTCAGAAAGTTTTAAAAAAACTATTTTTATGTAATGAATATACATAGCTTGTATAGTTAACTTGTCATTTTCATCTGGTTTCTTCGAGTTTCTTACGCACCCTTGGATTCGTCATGCAGAGTTACCCCCATTTTATAAATATTTATTTTTATAGATAGATCTGAAACAGTAGGCTTTTTGTATAAAATAACTTTTTTAAAATCTCTTTTATAGTTTAATTAAACGTAAACTTGTAAGTGGCATATTTCCTCTTTATAAATTCGGTTTTTCAAGTTCTTTACATGCTTACGATCCTTGTGAAGAGTACTAATTTAATAAAATATAAAATTCATAGGTTATATTTCGAATTTCCAACAATAGGTTATAAAGAGTAATTAGGGTTTTATGATTTATAAAAATGTATATATAGAATTCTTTTATTAGACAAAATTTGCACTATTTTTTACCAAGTGTTATACCATAATCTTTCATATATTCGTCCTTTAAAAGTCCATGATCACTTCGTCCAAGTAGTTCCATGTTCTTGTGATCTTTTACACATCAACTTGTATATAAACCTTCAACACCATTTAATTTGTAAATCATTCATATAAATTATTTAACACTTTTACTAAGCATGTACCTTTATTTTGACTATTATTTCACCACATACACAATTAAATTCTAATTATTTAAGCTTTAAAGTACTTCATGTATCATAAAAATGAATCTAGGTGGTGTCTAACTTATATAACAAGTATGTACACAAATGATAATGAATAAATGAACATGAAATGCTTTAAATAGACCTTATAGAAGATGAGTAGGATGATGAACATAAGACAAAAACCCTAACCAAGCTTCCAAATCCAAAACCCTAATCAAGAAAACCCTAGATATGTTTTCTTAATTAATCATTGCTAAACCCAAATCCAAGCTTGCTAATACCTTGAGTAACCTTAGATGATCTTAGAATGAACACTTGAATACTTGGAATGCCTTAGAAAATCAAAGATTATGAAACCCTAGTGCTATAATATTGAGCCGTGGGTTTTGGTATGATTTAGAGAGAGTATGAGTGTTTTTCTTGTAAATGAGAAAGTGTATGAGTTAGTTACATGTGACTTGCTACTTATAGAACTTGGAAAGACTTAATACAACCTTAAACTAATACCATGGGATGAAGTGGTTTTAAGGATGGTTTAGGGTACATGGTGTAAGAGGTGAGGTATAATTGATTTGCCAATTTCTAGTAAGTTGTGATTAAGGTACATGAGATTAGACAATTACTTGAAGTATGTGATTTAGGGTACATCTTGTGGGGTTAAGAAGTGTACATGTGAAGTTTGAATTTATCATGTGTATGTGTTTAAGTATATCCGGCCCCAATGACTTATTTGTTGATAAAATGATTAAATTTTGTGTATTGGGTATAAATGTGGGTATTTGTTTGAGTATAGATGGGTATAGGTGCTTCCGGGTATGCCCGAATGTAATTTATTGCGAAACGTAAGCGTTTTACGTAACCAACAAAAATAAATTATGAAAAGTTATAAATTATACTCCTTATAATCATATAACACTTGCTTGATGTAAACTTTAATTTGTTTGGTGTCTGTTTACGTTGAATGTTGATTTTTAGTTTACGCGATTTAACTATACGATAATAATTAAAAGTAAACGCGCAAAACTCTAAAAATAAATAATGGAATAATTGAAGTCGTAAATGACCTGAAAATAAGAAATGTTACAAACATGATAAATAATTTATTAAATACTTTTATTTAATAAAAAGTGATAATTTAATATAATTAAATTATTTTCGTGTCGGTACGCGTTGTACGCGGTTTTCAAAATTTGCGAGATGTCTTCTCGTTTTCGTTTCAAATAAGTTGGAAAAATAAACGTGTAAATGAGAGATGAGTAATAATAAATATGATTTATTATTTAAATATGTTTCAAAAATTTACCGGCTACGCGGTAATCGTTATTATGTGACCGTAAAAGGTCAAAAAGTCAAAAAGTCAAGTCCGACCCAAAAAGTCAAAGAGTAAAGTAGTAATTTAAAATTCCAAAAATTGCCGGTTGTTACAGTACCTACCCCTTAAAGGAATCTCGTCCCGAGATTCGATTTGTGTTAATCGATCATGTGCTCAAGAAAAGATTTAAGATTTAATAAACCAGTTTTGAACATGACGTTGATAACGTTAGTCAATCTGGACTCAACTAGGGTATGATAACATTGATTGAAAATATGCAGCGGAATATGAGACACAATCAAAATTTACTAATAAGGTTTTCTTATTTCAAAAACATGATAAAGAAAGCCTAACTATAACTATTACACCCACTCTATTCGTTTTTTTTCCAGACTCTCATTGGAGAAGTCTGCTAATGAATGGATACCTGTAACCTAGACCCACCCCTTTATATAAAAGAGGAGTTACAAAACCCTAGCTTACTAACAAACAACTAACTAATTACATAATAGGTCCTTATTGTTTCAAAAGAAAAACAACAAAACAATTAGAGACGACCTAATTAATTGACATTATACATCACATTAATGTTTGACTAATCACATTAATGTTTGACTAATCTATATCTTCAACATTAATGTTGATTTTAATCAACATTAATCTTGATCTTGTTTCCTTCTTTAGCATATCTTGTTTCCTTTTGTTTCTTCTTTCTTCATTTCTGTTTATGGGTTTTGTAATCATCAAATTTGTAATTCCTAACAATCTTCCCCTATTTGATATTACAAAACAATTTGCATGAAGAAACAATGGTAGAACATGTCATCACAATAATAAGCTGCACAACAGAAATCTTCTTCCCCTTTTTGTAATCATCTAATAGGGGTCTTGTGCAACTCGTAAACGCTTCCCCTCAAGTGATGCATGTAGATGGTTAAGTATATCAACAATAAGCTTGAGACTGAAGCATTGTAGGATATCACCACCTATCCCAACACTACCACCTATCCCAACACCACCACCTATCCCTACTCCAACACCACCACCTATCACAACATCACCACCTATTCCTACATCTATATAACCACCACCACCACCACTTGAGACTGAACCTACAACAGATGAGCACATCTATGAGGAGCAATCTCCTGTACACCATCACTTCTCACCTTCCCAAGCACAGGCTCTAAGTCGCATGCCTATGGATGATTTGCTTCACACAGTTTCCCAGTTATATCAAGAATTAGAAAGCCTGGAAATGATCTTAACAAAATCAAGCAAACCATGGAAATGCAATAGTGAAGCTAGTCAAGAAGCGTGAAGAAGCTGGAAGGTTTCTAAAAAGAGGAAATTATTTGACAGACTCAGAGGATGAAGAAACAGAGCTCAGGGAGGAAAAGTAAAGCTATCCTCAAGATTCTTACATACAATGAATGGATACACCTCCTACAACAAAGGCACATGCTTCAGGGAAGAACAAGAGAAGGCATAATAAGCCCAAACATCTCTGAAGCAGCAAAACTCTCTCAAGAGGTTGCCTTTTAAAAAGCAAGTCAATTGACAGGAAGAGTACAAGAAGAAAAAAGAAGACTAAAGGTAAGAAGTAGTCCTCAAGCTTGGACATATCAGGAAGATAATACTGGTGCCTGAAAAAGATTAATACTCTTGGTGAATTTGCTGCTACGTATTGAAGTTAATACTGCTAGTAATTTAATACTGTAGTAATTGAACTTAATACAATTATTGAGCAAAGATATACTGCTGTGAAAAATAAAGACAAAAGAAGGGAAAGGCACCAATGCCTCAGTGAAAAACTCTAAAGAAGACAAAGGAACAAATATTAAAGAAGAAGCTAGCCTGCAGAAGCAATAGATTGGATTCCTTACAAAAAGAAGAGAGCTAAGCAAATACATTGGATCTCTTCTAGCACAAAGGATTGGCAAAAAAAAAAGGGGGGGACGAAGAGTTGACTGAGCAACAGAAGAAAAGACAGCTCAAGTACAATTTGAGGCTCAGCATTCATACAAATGAAGATTGGTATCTGATTATTAGCAAAACTTGAAGCCAATGCAGAGTATCAAAGAGCATTCTTGGGAGGTGAACTTCAAGAGAAGATTTTGTCTAAGAAATGGTGGATCTTGTGAATCAAAAAGAAGTTTTTTTTGCTGAAGAAAGAGCCAAAGCTAAAAGGAACAAGCCCATGACCCAATCCACAAGCTAAAGACTTACATGAAGAACAACTTAATAGAATCAAGGATCATGGAAGTTAAATCAGCTGAGGAAGTTGACTTTAAAGAAGTCAAGGAAGAGTTTTGACGAATCTGTTAAAGACAGATGAGTTTATTTGCTCCAATAAGTTTTGAAGCCACTAAAGATAGCTTGAAAGACTTGTGAAAAGAGCTTCAATACAAAGACTCCAAAGAGACGAAAGAAGACAAAGAGGATAAGCAAAGATGATGAAGCAAAGGATGATGAATCAACAAAGAAGTCTGGAAAGAGAAGAAAGCAGATGGCAAGAAAAGGTATGAATACAAGTGTTGATGAAAATGATTCTGAAGATTCAGATAAGGTTGGTGAGCAAGAAGAGACTAACACAGGTACTGAAACTCCTATTAATCCTATTCCTGTAGCTATGAAAACACCTAGTGTAGCTACTTATAAGATTATTAAACAAGGAGAAAAGGAGTGATACCAAATTGTATAGAAAGAAGGAACAGATATAGTATATATTAACTTTGGTGCAATGTTAAAATCTATATCTAGAGATGGACCAGGACTGAAGCTTACAGGATAGTGATGAATAGATATGGGTTGGATGGGCCTGAGGATAAGTTAGAAAAGGAATTCTGGAAATGTTTAAGAGTTATGTTTGAAGAACCTCTTAGCACAGATTCAATATGGAGTGAGATAGGACAGCAAAAGATTGTAAGTTAGAGATACTATGATACAAGTAGGGTAGCATTGGTTGAAACATAGAACATGGATGTTTACTTGTTGTCTGATAGAAAATATTCCACTTTCTGCTGAATCATGTCAACAATATGAAATGAAGCTTTTGGATGGAAAGATGAATGAAGATTGCTATAGAATGTTAAAATGATGAAAAAACAAGCAGACATTAGAAAGTAATGAAATTGTAGATGAAAGCCTAGATAGAAATTGAGAAGATAACACTTGTTGAAGTGCTAGCAATACACAACAAATGGATATCAGTTCACACATGTCTAACCACAAAAAGGACTGGCTCTTCCAAGAGCAACCTACGGCTTCTTGGTAAAGACTTCTCAATCGTCTATGTTGACAACTTACCAATAAGTTGTATGGTTTTCAACTTACCATATCTGTTAAAGTGAAGAGTTTGGCTAGCCCACAAGGTTATGGGCTATGTGGTAAAGGCGGTGGAAAAACCAAACTAGTCCATACGATTTTGGCTTAATGGTAAAAACTTGCAAATACCATATTAGATGTTTGACAATTTACCAAAAATTAATAGGTATTCAATGCACCCATAGTATTTATACTGAAAGCATGGCTACTCCAAGCAAACGGCAAGCTGGTAAAGAGTTTACAAATTCCCCGTTTTATAGCTGATGATATTGCTCAAATCATATGGTTATAATGTACCTAAGGCCTTACAATACCTAAACATTGACTAGTCCATAGCAAACGGCTCATGGTAAAGACACAACAAATCCGTTTATGGCTGGTAGTTTGCCAAAAACTATATTTTTGTTGCAGTCAAGATTGGAGTGCTATGAAGACTAGTTGCTGTCAAGATTTGAAGACTTAAAGATATATTATTTTGAAGACAGAGATTCAAGACAATCCTCTAAAGCCCAAAGTGAAGCCAAAGTACAAAGCAACTTGAAGTTCATGAATGAAGATCAAGTTAGGGGAGGATTGTTAGGAAAATATTGTAAACAGACTTAATACTGTTAGTATTAAAGTTAAGTCTGTTAGTTATAGTTAGTACTGATAGAAATAGTTAGTACTGTTAGTATAGAAGTTAAGTCTGGTAGAGCAAGTTAAGTCTGCCAGCATTAACTTAAGTCTGACAGTATTAAAGTTAATACTGTTTGACCAGATAGTTAAGTCTGTTTGTAATTATAGTAATAGCTATCAATTAGCGTTAATCTAGGAAGAGATAAGCATTATCTCTTAACGCGTTTAGGGTTCCTTAAGCCTATAAAAGGAACATAGAATAGTATTGTAAACATATGAGTTGATTGAGTATTCACAATCAAATAGTAATAGTAATAGCAAGTTTAGTATTTGTTCTTGTGTTCATCTTGGTATAGATATTGATATTCCGCGTCAATATTTATATTCACTGTTATTGTCTCTCATAGTAATCTTTTGGATTTATTCACAGGACTAAAGTCGTTTAAGCTCATTGAGATCCTGTATATAAGGACCTACATAAAATTTTTGGTAATTTTAATTTCCGTGAAAGACGTCCTGCGTTTCTACTTCTAAATTTTACGGTAGTGTAAAATATCACAAGAAAAATAAATCTTTATGAAAAACCTTGAATTTTAAATATCCAAAATAAATAATCTAGTGGACAGAAAATAAAAATTGTGCAAGTTTTGTCCCCCTAATTCCCCCTCTAGTGCGCACCGCCCCCACCTTTTTATTTGGCCAACAACACCCTTCCTAAATTCTAGCACTTATGTCTCCTTGGTATAATTTTGGTCCAATGATTCCTTTAGAAGGATCTAGGTTCAATTCTCATACAATGTATCTAGCTCCTATTTATTCCTTCCTATCATTTCATTCTTATCATTTCTTTCTCTCACTAGAAAAAAACACACAAAGCAAAATCTCTTCCTCTCCTCTCTTTCTTTGTGTCGGCCGAACACCAACAACACCACCTTTGGTGTTTGTTGCTCATTTATTCAAGATTTGAAGACGATTGTGATCGTGAGTTATTCCAAGTATCATTCGGGTTTATTCGTTGGTGATTTCGGGTTATGATTTACTGATTTTGGGTTAAAGTTCAAGACTTTCTTTACCATCCTTTCTCATACTAGTAAGTATCATTTTTTCTTTCGTTGGAGTGATCTTTTCTTCTACTCGTTCACTCACCATCATCTCTCTTTTTTCCTAAAAATAATATCATCCATGTTTGAGGTCACTTTTTATAACAAAAACACTAATATGATCAAGGTTGTACAACTCGTTTTTAAAGTTCAAAACTTTATTAATGCACTTACATTTTTATTTGTACTTTTAAGGTTGTAGTGAAGTGTAGAGCCATAAAAGTGGCGTTTGGTAAATGAGACGATGGGATTAGATTAGTTTTTGAGATGGTTTTTGTTGTTGGATTTAGTCGTGAATGGAGATAGGATAGATTGGGCCCTTGAGGAAGATTACGGTGTTTTTGGCTAAGTTTTAGATATAACGGATTGTTGTCCGAAAATGATTTGTAAGTTTTGAGTGTCGTAAAAATGTTTTCACAAGATAAAGCTTTAAGATTTTGATAGTATATATTAACACGCAACTTTTGATATAAAGAACACCAAAATCAGACGTAAAATGAGCAAGTTATGGTCAAATGAAGATTTGAAACACTTTTCGACAAAACTATTTTTGTGACAATCTGAACAGATTCAAAATCGAGTATTTTGACCCTTTTAGGGTCCGAACCGGCTTAAAGTTATAAAAGGAAACTTGTCCAGAATGAATTTTCGGTAAAACAAGGGTGTTTTCGTTAAGCTTGAAAGTCAAAGACGAGAGAGTTAGACCACTATGAAATTGAGTCGTTTTTGAAACATTAAAATAAAATATGAACGGATTGAAATATTAAAAAGGGTTTTTGAGCGGTTTCAAGTCCATTTGAGCTTTGAAAACCTTAGCGAAAGTTATTGCGTCATTTCTATTATATTAGTACGTGTTAGAAACACTCTAAAAGCACTATTTCAAAAACGTTAGACATTACCAAATACAGTGAGTTTTATTTGCAGAATATAAAATAACAAGATGAGAGTAGAAGTAGACATTTAAGTTTCTCTTAGTGCGTTTAGGGTTAATAGACTTAACAAATATTAGGGGATGGTATTAACGTCCCGGATTTCTAAACTTTTCAAAAGTAGTAAGTTTTCGTCTAAGTGTCGTAAATTTAACTAAAGACCTTTTATCTTCATAAAGTCACGTTTTTGCTAATTTAACAAAGACATAAATGCATGTGGACGATATTATCTTTCATAAACATTTCATACAATTATTTATACTACCATACCTACTTCTAAAGCGCGTCTCTCGAAATTAGGTCGCGGTTAGGAACGTTTACTTGCCTCTTGGTTCATTGACTGTTTATGCTCGTTACTTGCTAAAGGTAAGTCCGTAGCCTCACGTTTTTACTATTTCACTATTTTAACTTTTGGGGTGAGAACATTGCTTGTTTTTAAACTTTGGACACAAGTACTTACTTTACTCTTACATGTTTACGTATTGCCTAAGTTACCGCTAAACCACTATTGCCTGTATTTATGAACCTTTAATTACTTAATGTAAGCGCGAGTGTTATAAGTAGATCTTTTGGGACTGATAGCCCCCGTCCGGGTGTGATAATTCT
>BQNB010073708.1:6589-32024 GCA_026074375.1 Tanacetum coccineum
TGGTTCTAGTGTTAAATACCCTAAATGCCTTACTATTTACAAAGTATCCAACCAAGAACCCCTCATCAGCCTTCCTTTCAAACTTTCCTAGATGATTTAAGGTATTCAAGATAGTAACATGACACCCAAAAGGTCTCATGAAGTCTAGATTTAGTGATCTACCAATTAAAAGTTCATAAGGTGTCTTGTTATGAGGCTTTGTTATCAAAACTCTATTCTGAACATAGCATGCAATATTAATTGCTTCAGCCCAAAATGTAGTAGGTAATTGTGAATTTGCTAGCATAGTCCTAGCTGCCTCTATTAGTGTTCTATTCTTTCTTTCAGCTACTTCATTTTGTTGTGGAGTCCTAGCAACACTAAATTCTCTCTTGATTCCTTTTAACTCATAGAATTGATTCATGTCACTATTCTTAAACTCAGTTCCATTGTCACACCTGATAATTTTAACCTTGTGATTTATTTAGTTTTCTATGCCTGTGATAAAAGTTTTAAGGATTCCACTAGTCTCATTCTTAGAGGCTAAAAAGAAAACCCAACTAAACCTACTAAAATCATCAGTGACAACAAGGAAATACATCTTTTTTATTTAGACTCTTTACAAATATTGGACCAAACAAATCCATATGCAACATTTGTAAAGGTTGGTTGATAGAGCTCACAAGCTTGGTCTTACAGGAGGCTTTGTGCTGCTTTCCCTTCTAACAAGCAACACATGTATGGTCATTTTCAAAAAGCTTTGAAGGCAAACCTCTAACAAGGTTTCCCCTCATAAGTTTGTTCATAGTTTTAAAGTTTACATGACCAAGCCTCTTATGCCATAAATTAGATTCATCTATTGTAGCCTTTGCAAATAAACAAGTCAAACCTCCTGATGGAACAACATTCTTTAAATTAAAATTGTACATATTATTCTGTCTAGGAACTTTAAGCAGTACTTGACTTTCATCAAGTAACTTAAAATCAGGAGATAGAATAAGACATTCAGTCTCAGTGAAAAGAACACTGTTTTTCTTGTCACCCGTTTGTGAGACATAGAAAAGATTAAACTTTCCTTTACAAAGTATACATCTTCAAAGTCTAATTTCCCAGTCCTAACTTTACCTTTTCTAGTAATTTTACCTCATTTAGGACTTCCAGCAAATGCAACAAATCCTCCATCAATGTCTTGATAATCTGTTAGGTAGGACTTGTTCCTAGTCATATGCCTAGAGAATCCACTATTAAAAATCCCTTGATCATGTAAAGCATATTGTGGATTACCCTGCACTCAAAATAGGAGAATTAGTTTCTCTTGGGGACCCAAGCCATTACTGACTCGAGTCTGCCTTGAGGATCAACATAGTCAAATCTTTTAGGCATATATGATCCACTGTCTTTGGAGATATGGTCAATTACTTTTCCTGTTGGTCTCCAAATCCAACATGCTGAGGACTTAACAGAATTTTCCTCATGTCCCTGAACAGCACTAACTACTGCTTTTGTCCCAGCAGTAGTTACATTGTTTACCTTAGCAGTATTAACTTTTTCTTTAAAATCACTATTTTTAGGTGCTGTTCTTTGATAAATAGTCCTCTTAACTCATGAATGTGACTTATGAAAAACATTTGAACTTGGTTTTGCATCATTCATAGTTGGTCTAGTTGCAGCAGTATTAACATATCTGACAATACTATTTGATACAACTGCTCTTGAGGAGCTTTGCTTAGCAGTATTAACTGGTACATTGCCAGACTTTGTTAAGACTGCAGTTGGAACAAAATTTCTTTTAGGATGTGGGTGAGATAATTTATTTTGGTAATTCACCCTCTAAGCATTATTCCATAATGATCTAACGTCCCTTTGACCAGTAACCCTTCCCATATTATTCAACATAGATTTTCCAACCATTTTATTCTCATAAAAGTTACAGTCCTTAATTAAATGGTTAAGACTTCCACATACAAAAAAAGCTTTCTTATTAAACCCAAAACCATCCCCTAGTTTCTGAGTCATTAGTCCATTCCAATTTCTTTTATCAACCCTGGGACTCTGACATTTCCTAAGGTTTTCAGCTTGCCTATTTGTGATAGGAGCACTAGGCCTAACATATTTAGGTTGTTCCAAATTATCCTTACTAAACATAGATGCAGTTGATTCATTCCTAGGCACACTAGTGATAGTTTCACTCATAATAGTCTTATAGACAGAATCATCTAATGCAGCAAAGGACAAGTCAGGTCTTAAGGGCATGTAGTTCCCAGTGTAGAGAGGAGGAACTGCATGATATCCCTTAACCTTCGTAAACCTATCATTTACTTAAATATTTTCCTCTTCAATCTCATTCACACTACTATCAGATGCACTTACAAACACTTCACTATTATTCTTATGAATATCATGCAGTTCATTCTTAGTCATTTGACTGTAAAAACCAATACCAATCTTGTTATCAACACTTATTTGACTGTTTAATAGATCAGTTAGTTTCTTAGATGATGTTTCAAACTTTTCTAATTTGAGTTTCAAATCATCCTTTTCTCTTAAAGCCTCTGCTAACTTATTTTTAAGCTTTGTAATAGAATTATCTCTGACCTTAACATCATATTTCAAAAATGCAATGTCTTCCTCATAAACAGCTTCATTTTTTTATGAACAACAATTCTAGCTTCTAATGATTCTAAGCCTAATTGATAACTATAACTTTTAGGTTAGATTTTTTAAGCTGCTCTTTCTGTTTATCAAAGTGTTCTTTTAAAAACTCATAGGATTTTAAGCAAGCTTTGGAGCTAGTGGATACCTCAGAGTTTGAACTTGATGAACTGGATGAACCTGAAGACAAATGGGCCATTAGAGAAAAGTCTGTAGCTCCTTCTTCAGCCTGAAAGCTCCAATCATAACCACCTATCCCATCTTGAACAACCAAGGCATTTGCAGTAGTCTCTACGGGTACAATTATTCTAGGAACATCTCTATTTCTATTTCTCCTGATTCCTTGGTGCCCTCTATTCTCTAGCAAAGTGACCTCTCCTGTGACAGTAGTAACATTCAACCTTTGTCTTATCAAAGCCAACAGTTTCTTTGCCATTGAAGTTTAGATTCCTTCTTGTCTTCTTTAAGAATGTCTTCACTCTTATGGTAAGCATGGCCACCTGCCATTTAAGATCCATCTCTTCAAGATTATCTGTATCAGTCTGCTCTAGGTCTTTATTGTCCAACTATTGACTATTAGATTAACTAACAAAGAAGGAAAACATAACATCATCAACATAGGATGAGGAAGAAGCTTGTCCTTGTGAGTTAGCAGTAGAAACTTCATAAGCAGTATTAACTTCTTCATTAGTACTGCTAGTGTCATCTGAAGATACAAAAGCCACATTATGAGAGTTTGAGCTTGAGCTTGATTGGCTTTTAATCTCAGCTTCATATACTTTCAAATTGTTGTACAAATTATCCATGCTCAACTCATCTAGATCAGCTTTGTTACGCATGATCAAGGCAATATTGTTCCAAGCTAATGGTAGACTTCTTAGTAACTTAAGATTTGCATCTTCCTGGGAGATTACTTTACCATGAATTTCCAATTAGCTGATGAGTTTCTGAAACGTATCATAGGTTTTATCCAGTCCATCAGATCTTGATGTAGTAAAATTCTCATATTATTGCTTCAGAATGGTTTTCTGCATTTTCTAAGAACTCCTTTGATATCCTAGAGATTCACCATTTGACTTGGAAGCCTTTTCTGATAGTGATTATGCTGGAGCTAGTCTTGACAGGAAATCCATAACAGTACGTATCAAATAAACCCTTCTTCTCTCTAATAACAAACAAAACAAAAATCAAACGGAAGAGGATTTAGAGAGAATCCCATCCCCCCAGGAATGACTAATCTTATGGTACTTATTGTCTACAATGACCGGGTTTTTTTGTGAAGGGTGATGTGTTACTTTAGTTGATAGTATATTTTGTATGGTGTAGGGGTAAATATTAGTGGTTGGGGGTGTATAGGTGTTGGTATTGAATTTGATTGCATGATTAGATTATGGTTATTGGGGAGGAGGTTGAGGATGTTTAAGGATGTTATTTTGTGTGGTGTTTTGGATATGGTTGGGATATGGAGTTAGAGATGTATTGGAGAGGGAGATGAAGTATTTTGGTAGGGGGGGGATAGGAAAGGAAGGGGATGTTTTGAGTTGTGATTATTGTGTATTGGTTGTTTAAAAAAGTATTGTTTTATTTTGTTAATTGTTGTATTATAGAAAATGAGGTGGCCAAGCTTACCTATGAGAAGTAAAGAAATTATTAAAGAAGGACAGAAGGAATCTGAACTTCATTGGCAAAGAACCTATTGACTTTGATAAGATAAAGATGGAGATGTTACAAACTGTTCACCATAAGAGGTCACTTGGCATAGAGAATGCAGGGCGACCAAGGAATCAAGGGGAATAGAAATTGGAGAAGTTCCCAAGAAGAATTATACTATATAGATTCCTACATATTGCCTATGTGTTTTTCAAGATGGGATAGGTGGTTTGATTTGAGCTTTCAGCTAAATAATGACCCAAATACTTGCTCTAATGGCCCATTTGTCCTTTAGATTCATCCAGTTCAATCAAGTTCAGACTCTGAGGTAATCCCACTTGCTCCAAAGCTTGCTTAAAATCCATGAGCTTTAAAAAGAACACTTTGATAAGCAGAAAGAGCAGCTCAAAAAATCTAACCTAGAAATTATAGGTTATTAATTAGGCTTAGAATCATTAGAAGCTAGAATTGTTGTTCATCAAAAAATGAAGCTGTTTATGCAGAAGATATTGCATTTTTGAAATATGATGTTAAGGTAAGAGATAATTCTATTTCAGAGCTTAAAAATCAGTTAGCAGAGGCTTTAAGAGAATAGGATGATTTGAAACTCAAATTAGAAAAGTTTGAAAACATCATCGAAAAACTAACTGATCAATTAAATATCAAATAAGTGTTAGATAACAAGACTATATTGTTTTGATAGTCAAATGACTGAGAATGAACCTGCATGATATTCATAATAATAATAGTGAAGTGTTTGTAAGTGCATCTAATAGTAGTGTGAATGAGATTGAAGAGGAAAATAATCAAGTAAATGATAGGTTTAAGAAGGTTGATGGATATCATGCATTTCCTACCTCCTTACACTGGGAAACTAACATGCCCTCAAGAACCTGACTTATTCCTTTGCTAATTAGATGATTCTTTCTATAAGCCAATGTGATGAAAAATTATCACTAGTGTCTTAGGAAGAATCAACTGCAGATCTAAGGGTCTTTTACGGATAATTTGGAACAACTCAAAAGTGTAAGGCGCTAGTGAATACCAATCATGTGAAGAGTGGGAGTCTGATAGTGGCAGATGATTTGTGTAGTAGGTCCTTCAATGAAAACAATAAACCTAGTTTATATCAAAATAAACAATTTGTTAAATCAGATGAAAAAAACTAGAAATCAGTTATAGAACAACACACAAATAGGCAAAGCTGAGAAACCTTCGGCATAAGTCAGAGTCCTAGGGGGGTGGGGGGTTAATAAAAAGAAATTGGAATGGAAAAATAATCAAAACTAGGGAATGGTTTTTGAGTTCAATAAGAAAGCTTATTTGACATGTGGAAGTCATAAAAACCATTTAATCAAGGACTGTAACTTTATGAGATAAAATGGTTGAAAATTCTGTATTATACAATAGGGAGGGTTACTGGTCAAAGGGAAGTTTATGACCAGTAATGGAACAAAAATCTCAAAGGAGATCCATCAAAACAAATTGACTCGAATCAGCCCACATTCTAAAAGAAATTTTGCTCCAACTAACAGTCTTAAGTCTTGCACATGTACCAAGTTAATACTGTCTAAAGGCAAAGCTCCACAAGACAGCAATATCAAATAAAGTTACTGTCAGAATATGTTAATAATGTTGCATCTAAACAACTGTGAAGGTGCAAAAGCCAATTTCAAATGTTTTTTGCATAAGTCACATCATCAGTAAAGGAGGACTATTTTTATCAAAGAACACACCAAAAAACAGTGATTTTAAAGAAAAATGTAATACTAGCTAAGAGTAAAAAAAGATAACTCTGCTAGGAACCAACATAGTTAGTGCTGTTCAGGGACATAAGGAAAATGCTGTTAAGTCCTCAACATGCTGGATTTGGAGACCAACAGGAAAAGTAATTGACCATATCTCTAAAGATAGTGGATCATACATGCCTAAAAGATTTGACTATGTTTTGATCCACAAAGGCAGACATCAAGTCATGATGGCTTGGTCCCAAGAAAACTAATATCTCTTATTTAGATTGCAGGTGAATCCACAATAATGCCGTATAAGGATCAAGAGATTTATATATTATTAGTGTATCTCTAGGCAAATTACATGGAACACGTGCCTACCTAACAGATTATCAAGACATTGAGGAGGAATTTATTGCATTTGAAGGAAGTCTTAAAGGAGTAAAATAACTAGAAAAGGTAAAAATAGACAGGGAACAATTAACTTTGAAGATGTATACTTTGTACAGGAACTTAATTAATTAATCTTTTCTCTGATCTCACCAACGTGTGACAAGAAAAAACAATGATTCTTTTCACTAAGACTGAATATCTAGTTCCTATCTCCTGACTTTAAGCTACTTAATGAAAGGACAAGTCTGCTTAAAGTTCCCAAACATAACAACATGTACAGTTTTTTGACTAAAGAATGTTGATCCTTCAGGAATCTTTGACTGTTTCATTTTGCAAAGGCTACAATAGACGAGTCTAATTTATAGCATATGAGGCTTGGTCATATAAACTTTAAAACCATGAACAAACTGGAGAGGTAACCTTGTAGAGCTTCACCTTCAAAGCTCTTTTGAATGACCATTTCTTGTGTGCTTACAGATGGGAAAGCAACACAAAGTCCTCTTGTAGACCAGCTTGTAAAGCTCTATCAAGCCATCCCATACAAATGTTGCATATGGACTAAATTTTGCCAACATTTATAAGGGAGTATCAATCACAAATATATATTAGCCTTGTTATCATTGATGATTATATAGATTAGTTGGGTTTTCTTTTTGGCCACTAAGGATGAGACTAGGGATTCTTAAAACAATTTATAACTGGCATAGAAAAATCCAAATAAATCATAAAAAGGTTAAAATCATCATATTGTGACAATGGAACCTGAGTTTAAGAATAATGAAATAAATCATTTATTAGTGGGATAAAAGGGATAAAGAGGGAGTTTAGAGTTTACCAAAACCTCCTCAACAAAATGAAGTTGCTGAAAGAAAGAAATAGGACACTAATAGAGGCACTAGACTAATGCTAAGCAGATTTATTATTACCCTACTTTATTTTGGGTTAAAGCAGTGAATACTGCTGTTATGAGATCATAAATAGCAGTTCTATGACCAAGCCATCACAACAAGTGACCTACCTTATGAAATTATTACTGGTAACCACCAATTATAAGCGTTAAGAGACCATTTGGGTGCAAGAGACTAATCTACATACCTTAGATCCCCTAGGCAAATTTGATGTGGAATGTTAAGAGGGGTTCCTGGTTAGATTCTCTAAAAATAGCAAGGATTTTTAGGGTATTTAACTCTAGAAACTAGAAGGTAAGAGGAAACCTGCACATAATTACTTGAAAACAAACCGAAATGTACAAGAATGGTCTAGCATGGCTCTATGAGATTGATTCAACTGACAGAATCTATGAATTATGAGCAATTACTGTAGGAAATCAAAGCTAATGGTGGAATTGCAGGTTTAGAGACAAATGTTCATGCATGGCACGCTGGACAGGCTAAAGCATCGAAAATGAATACATACTGCTACCATCATGCTTTATTAATTCTTTCCTCTTCTTTAAGTAACTTCAGAGCAAAAAACAAATGATAAGGATGCTGATGAGGTATCAGACAAAGGAGATGATGATGTAAGTCAAATAAATGGTCAAGAAAAGGAACGAGGAGCTTCAAATAAAGAAGATGACCAACATGTGCAAGATTTTAAAACTGAATTGGATAGGTGGCTTGTTCTACAGAAAGAAGGTTATGCTAACAGTACTAACATAGATAGTACTGCTAGTCCATCTGTTAGTACTGCTGGGCCAAGTATTAATACTGCCAGTGAAAATATTAATACCGGTAGTCCAAATATTAATACTGCTAGTCCTATTTCAAATGATTCAAGTATGTAATCTTTGGAAAACACTGGCATATTTGATGATGCCTATGATGATAGAGAAGTGGGTGCAGAGGCTGACCTCAACAATTTAGAAACCACCATGAATGGTAGTCTTATTCCCACAACTAGAATTCACAAGGATCATCCTAAAGACCAGATTATTGGAGACATAAATTTAGCTATTCAAACAAGGAGAATGATTAATTTTTCTGAAGAAAATGCTATGGTCAGCTACATTAGCAAGCAAAGAAGAACATATCACAAAGATTATTAGAACTGCTTGTTTACCTATTTTCTCTCTTAAATAGAACCTAAAAAAGGTGATCCAAACTTTGACAGATCCAAGCTAGATAGAAGCAATACAAGAGGAGCTTCTGCAATTTAAACTTCAAAAGGTTTGGACTCTGGTGGATTTTTCTAAAGGCAAGAGAGCTATTGGAACTAAGTGGGTATATAGAAACAAGAAAGATGAGAGAGGAATTGTAGTCAAAAACAAGGCAAGACTGGTTGCATAAGGTTATACCCAAGAGGAAGGAATTTATTATGATGAGGGTTTTTGCTCCTGTTGGCTAAGGAATGAAGCAATCATGTAATATTTGGCCCTATGCATCATTTATGAGGGGTTTAATGTGTACCAGAAGGATATGAAAGTTGCCATTTTTATATGTAACTAATTGAAGAGGGAGGTTAAGTGTGCCAACCTCTTGGTTTTGAGTATTTTTCCCATCCACAGTTCCCTGATAATATACATTATAATGTGGAAAAAGCTTCATAGTCACACAAGCTTCCTAGAAGGCTGGAATGAGACCTTGTAATACCTACTTAGTAGAGAATATGATTAGAAAGGCACTATAGATAAAACTATGTACATAAAAAGGAACAGAGGAGAGATCTTGTTAGTGCAAGTGTATGTAGATGACATCATCTTTGGGTGTACAAAGAAGTCTTTATGTGATGAGTTTGAGCAGATGATGCACAAGAAATTCTAGATGAGTTCTATGGGGGAACTCACTTTCTTCTTAGGATTGCAAGTATAACAGAAGTAGGATGGAATCTTTATTAGCCAAGACAATATTGGCCGAAATATGAAAAAGTTTTGATTTTGGCCTTACTGTGAAGACATCAAGCACTCCTATAGAGCCAATAAAGGCATTGGTCGAAGGATGAAGAGGCTGAAGATGTGGATGTTCACTTATACAGATCAATGATTGAATCATTGATGTACTTAATAGCTTCTAGGCCTGACATAACATTTGCTGTTTGTGCTTGTGCAAGGTTCCAAGTTACACCTAAAACCTCACATCTTTATGCTGTGAAGAGGATCTTTAGATACTTGAAAGGTCAACTTAAATTGGGCCTTTGGTATGATAGCCTTGACAACAAATTCACAACAGGAGGCTGTCAATTTCTTGGCAAGAAGTTGATTTCATGGCAATGTAAGAAGCAACTATGAGTAGCCTAATTCAACTAAAGCAGAGTATGTTGCTGCTGCTAATTGCTGTGGACAGGTGTTATGGATCCAAAATCAAATGCTTGATTATGGGTTCAATTTCATGAACACCAAGATTTACATTGATAATGAAAGCACCATTTGTATTGTGAAGAATCCAGTGTTTCATTCTAAAACCAAGCACATTGAGATAAGGCACCATTTCATCAGAGATTCTTATGAGAAGAAGTTGATTCAAGTGATCAAGATTCACACAGACCATAATGTTGCAGATCTTCTCACAAAGGCTTTTGATGTTAGCAGGTTTAACTTTTTGATTGCTAGCATTGGATTACTTAATCTCTGAAGTATTGTTTGAAGAGAGGTTTATTTATTTAGATAATAGTTTTTAACTTTTATTCATGGGTTATGCATAAATATGGATCCTTATGAATTATCACATGTCTATCTAGTAATTTCTAGCGTGCTTGTGATAAATAGAGGCATGTCGTTGTATAGTTATTGGAGAAAAAGTTAATACTGTTGGTCTAATTTTAGTGCTGCTCTGTATATATGTATTGGCATAGCTGATAATACACATAAAAGCTTTGTTTCAGGGAAGGCTATATGGAACTATGCGTATAAGTGCAGCGGCTTATACATCATGGATGCTTATAATGGAGTGCAAGAGCTGCCAAGTGACAAAAATAGGTTAATTCTGGTAACTGCTACTTAGTACTGCTAAGCCTAAAAGTTAATAATGTCAGTTATTATGCAAGATGTTTTGGATTGTGTTTTTTTGTGTTTAGAACTAACATTTTACAAGATTAGAGCTTAAAGGTTATTTGATTAATAATAGATATGTTGATTTGGTGTGAATGCTGGTGACTTTGTTCATACTGCTGATGTTTCACATGTTGGTTTTTACCACATAACAAATGGTCTTCAATTCACCATGTCTAACAGACAAGAAAGAATTGGCTATTCCAAGGCAAACAATAACTGGTAAAGAATTCTCAAATCCGTTGATGGTTGGTAGTTTGCCAAAAACTATAAGTGCGAAAGTTAGTACTGCTGGTAAAAACTTAGTACTGCTAGCCTAACTTAGTGCTGTTAAAGTTACCGTTACTAAATACTATTCAGGGGTAATTTTTGACAAATTAATGGCTACTTTACTCTTAAGTTTTCTTTAGTGCCTATATAAGACTATTAATCAAATAATATCTTTCACAAATACCAATTGCTCATAATTCGTCCAACCCTAATCGATTTTCACACCGACAAATTCAATTATTCATAGCTGATCTTGCTTTTGTAAACCAACACAACATGGTGGCGTATTTGGAAAAGAGTGATGAGAATGCAGAATTTCATCAGATAGTGGACTTCCTCTCTACATGTTCGATCAACTATGCTCTCACTGTAAGTCCCACTATCTATGCTTCTTATATTGAACTATTTTGGAATACTGCCACTTCTAAAATAGTCAATTCAGTGAAGCAAATACATGCCATAGTTGATGGCAAGGCAGTAGTGATATCAAAATCATCAGTGAGGAATGATCTTCTCTTTGATGATGAGGATGGTATTATTTGCCTCACAAATGATGACATTTTTGAAAACCTTACATTGATAGAGTATGAACAACTTTTAACAAAACATACTCTTTAAAAAGATTCATTCTCTCCATAATGGAAATTCCTAATACATATTGTCCTTCATTGTATAAGTTCAAAATCAATTGGCTGGAATGAGTTTTCAACTAATTTGGCTTTAGAAACGAGAAACAAACTTTTAACCAAAGTTGTCTCAAAAAACCTCCCGGGTCGTTTTCCCTTGACGAAGCGTGAATTGAAAATCGGTTAAGTCTGTGATCGCGCGTTTTGAATGGTTTCGAAGATTTTGATTTGGTTGTCTAAATCCTACTAAAAATAAATGACAAGTAGATAAATGTACGAAAACAAGTAAGCAAGAAATGACAATTAAACACGTAAGCATAAAATGTAAACGGGGATTAAAAACGCGACATTTAAAACCTAAATTATCTAAAATTAAACCTATGATTTTTCTAAATTTTCCTAATCCTATTTATTAATTTATAAGAAAAAGGCTAAGGAAATTCAAAACGAGAAACACTTAAAGACTTAAAAATACAAAGAAAACGAGAACGTGAACGAAATCCCGTTCTTTAAAAATGAATTTAAAAATATTAACCCTACGAAAGTAAATTTCAAACCTAAGCCTAGATTATGATAAAAGAAAATTTTATAAAAAAGAAAATTATTTTTTTGATTATTTTTCTATTTTTTATGATTTTTTGAGTTTTTAACAAAAATTAAAATGATTAAAAAATACTAAAACTTAATTATAAAATTTTTGAAAAAAAATACTTTTTGACTATTTATAATCCTAAGAAAAATATAAACTGTGAAAAAGCTAGAGAATAAGCGGGGGGGGGGGGGGGGAGGGGGGGGGAAGTGATATTAAGCTTATAAGATGTTGTAAGCTAAAATGGAGCTAAACACACTTTAAAATAATAAATTTTACATAAAAATCAAAAAATGTCCCAGGCAGATGGTGTGAGTGTGTGTGTGTAAGGTTGAGGAGGGTAGAGGTCTTGGGTTCGAGCCTTGCTCACCCTGGATTTCCCCTCTTCCCTTTTTTTTTATTTTTGCAAAAACCTAAAAAACAAAGTTGTAGAAAAGCTGAAAATATCTTATTTTTAATAAAAGCAAATATTTTTGGAATACTCCTTAAATAAGCTGGAAATCAACTGAAAAGCCAACAAATTGTATAAAACTACTTTTTGAACTTAAGCAACTAATAAGCTAAATTAAACTAAGTTTTAAGCAAAATAGGCACCTACTTAGTTAACCCTAACCTAATGAGCTAATTTTGAAAAGAAATGAACAACTATTTAACAAGAATAAGTTAATAGCACAGCAGTACTAACTTAGAGTTAGTACTGCTAGCTTTAATCTTTAAGCTGCTCCTACTAAATGATTTAGAAAGCTAAGGACAAAAATAAGATAAGCTAAGACTAACTTAATCCTAAACTTAATAAACTACTCTAGACTAGAAATAAGCATAAAGAAGCAAGCCATAAGCTGAGGATTTCAAATAAGCACTTATAAGAAAACTGCATACCAAACAGGCCTTAAGGGCAACTTTAAGCTTAATTTCAAATAAGCAACAGATACCTAATAATATTATAGCTGTATTCTCATCTATAAAACCTTGGCCAAAAATCTATCTTAAGCGCAATTGAAAAGATTTGCAAGTTCAATTAAGCAAGAAAAAATAGCTAAAAAAAGGCTTTTATACTCAGTACATGCTGAGTATTCTTTTATTTTGAAAAGACAAAATGCTGATTTTAAAGCTTAAAAACAGATGAAAAATAAGCTAATTAAAACAAACAAAACTTAAACATATCTAATATACCCTACAAACTACTTGTGCACAAAATTTCAAAGTCTAAATTCTACTTTTACTTGCTGAATTTTGAGATTGAAAAAGGCTTTTTGCTAGTTATAGTTGCTGATGCAGTTTGCATCAAATGAACCAAATCTAAAAGCTACCAAGTACAGGCAAAAGGAGTTGAATTCTACACATATAAAATACCACAATGAAGGCAAAATGACAAGCAAAACCGGCTAGAACAATTTTATACTAAAAATTCCTAATGAACTGATCTAAAGCTTACAGATTCAAACTAATATTCTATAAACTCTAAAAACTATATTTAACCTAACAACAACCTTGAATCCTGCACTTATAAACTTTAAAAAGAAGTTCACTTCAATTCAAGACTAATTGCCTTTGGCCGGTGCGGTACTAATAAGTATTAGTATGGCTTGGGCCCAAACACCCCTTAAAACTAGTAAACCTCATTTTCAGCTTATACATTTTAGATCCAGGCTTTAAATCCTTAATACCAGATAGTGCAGAGCTAAAAACAAACTTAATGAGCAGATCTAAACAACAATATAAGCAGAATCTATAAGCTAAAAAGTAATGCTACTATTTTTGGATTTTATGATAGAAAATTAACCAACACTTGAAAACTAAGTAATATTCAAAGACAGATATTCAAAGGCTTAAATCTAAATGACATAAACATATAAAAGAATAGTAAGACATTAAGCAAAATAAGCACTCTTAAACTAATTGATAAGCAGAACAGATTAACAAGAATAATGAAGCAGATATTGATATGATAATTTAGAGAATACCTTACCCTTGCTAAAACAGGAAGTAGTAAATCTATTAAGCTTCTAACTTACTACCCATCTTATTTTATAAGCAATCTAGAACCCTAAGCTCTTCCAGATTTAGTTTCATCCAAAAGTTTGTTTCCTTTATCCAACTGAATAACCAAACAAATTAGCTCAAATAAGCATCCTCAAAGCTTATTTGAGCTAATTTGTTTGGTTATTCAGTTGGAAAAAGGAAACAAGCTTTTGGATGATAAGCTAAATTTGGAAGAGCTTATGGGTTTCTAGATTGCTTATTTAATAAGCCGGGTAGGTTAGAGCTTAATAGGATTTACTACTCCTGTTTTGAGCAAGGAGTTAAGGTATTCTCTAAATTTTCATATCAAATCTGCTTATTATTCTTGTTAATCTGTTCTGCTTATCAATTAGTTTAAGAGTGCTTATTACTGCTTTAATTGTGCTTACTATGTCTTTTATATGTTTATGTCATTTAGATTTAAGCCTTTGAATATCTGTCTTTGAATATTACTTAGTTTTCAAGTGTTGGTTAATTTTTTGTCATAAAATCCAAAAATAGTAGCATTACTTTTTAGCTTATAGATTCTGCTTATATTGTTGTTTAGATCTGCTCATTAAGTTTGTTTTTAGCTCTGCACTATCTGGTATTAAGGATTTAAAGCCTGGATCTAAATGTATAAGCTGATAAATGAGGCTTTACTATTTTTTTTAAGGGGGGTGTTGTTTTGACAAGGCAGTACTACTGAGTTAGTACGCAAAGGTAATTGTCCTTTGGATTGAAGTGAACTTCATTTTAAAGTTTATAAGTGCAGGATTCAAGGTTGTTGTTAGGTTAAATATAGTTTTTAGAGTTTATAGAATATTAGTTTGAATCTGTAAGCTTTAGATCAGTTCATTAGGAATTTTTAGCTTAAAATTGTTCCAGCTAGTTTTGCTTGTCATTTTGCCTTCATTGTGGTATTTTATATGTGTAGAATTCAACTCCTTTTGCTGTTAGTTGGTAGCTTTTAGATTTGGTTCATTTGATGCAAACTGCATCAGCAACTATAAACTGGCAAAAAGCCTTTTTCAATCTCAAAATTCAGCCAAGTAAAAGTAGATAGAATTTGAAATATGTGCACACGTAGTTTGTAGTGGTATATTAGATATGTTTATGTTTTGTTTGTTTTTAATTAGCTTATTTGTCATCTGTTTTTAAGCTTTAAAATCAGCATTTTGTCTTTTCAAAATAAAAGAATACTCAGCATGTACTGAGTATAAAAGCCTTTTTTAGCTAGTTTTTTCTTTGCTTATTTGACTTTCAAATTCTTTTTCAATTGCTGCTTTAAATAGTTTTTTGGCCAAGGTTTAAGATGAGATAAGCTAGAATTTTTTAGGATCTGTTTGATTTTTGAAATTACTTAAGTTGCCTTTTCATGGATGTTTGTATGCAGTTTTCTTATAAGTGCTTATTTGAAATCCTCAGCTTATGGCTTGCTTCTTTATGCTTATTTCTAGTTAGGGTAGTTTATTAGTATAGATTTAAGTTAGTCTTAGCTTATCTTATTTTTGTCCTTAGCTTTCTAAATCATTTAGTAGGAGCAGCTTAAAGATTAAAGCTAGCAGTACTAACTCTAAGTTAGTACTGCTGTGCTTATTTAAGCTTATTCTTGCTTAAATTGTTTGTTCATTTCTTTTCAAAATTAGCTCATTAGGTTAGGGTTAACTAAGTAGGTTCTTATTTTGCTTAAAACTTAGCTTAATTTAGCTTATTAGTTGCTTAAGTTCAAAAAGTAGTTTTATAAAATTTGTTGGCTTTTCAGTTGATTTCCAGCTTATTTAAGGAGTTTCAAAAATAGTTGCTTTTATTAAAATTGATAGTTTAAGCTTTTCTACAACTTTGTTTTTTAGGTTTTTACAAAAATAAAAAAAGGGAAGAGGGGAAATCCAGGGTGAGCAAGGCTCGAACCTTGGACCTCTACCCTCCTCAAGCTTACACACACACACTCACACCCTCTGCTGGGGACTTTTTTGATTTATAGTTGTAAAATTTATTATTTAAGTGTGTTAGCTCATTTTAGCTTATCAGCTCTTATAAGCTTATTTGCAGCTTATTTCTTCTAGCTTTTTCACAGTTTTTATTTTTCTTAGGATTATAATAGTCAAAAGTATTTTTTTCAAAATTTTTATAATTAGTTTAGTATTTTTAAATCATTTATTTTTGTTAATAACTCACATATATCATAAAAAAATAGAAATGGAATCAAAAAATATTTTTCTTTTTATAAATTTTCTTTTATTATCTTAGGCTTAGGTTTGAAATTTACTTTCGTCGAGTTCTTATAGGGTTAATTTTTAAATTTCATTTAAGAACGGGATTTCTTTCACGTTCTCGTTTTCGTTGTTTTAAGCTTAAGGTGTTCTCGTTTTTGATTTTCCTTTGCCTTTTTCTTATTAAATTAATAAACTAGGATTAGGAAAATATAGAAAAATCATTTTAGGTTTGATTTTAGATATTTTAGGTTTAAATGTGCGTTTTTTTAATCCCGTTTTCTTTTTATGCTTTACGTGTTTAATTGCATTCTTGCTTACTTTGTTTTGTAATTTATCTACCGCCATGTCAATTTAATTTTTAGGTAGGATTTAGACAACCAAATCAAAATCTTCGAAACCATTCAAAACGCGCGATCACAGACTTAACCGATTTTCAATTCACGCTTCGTCAAGGGAAAACGACCCGGGAGGTTTTTGAGACAACTTTGGTTAAGTTTGTTTTCTCGAACGACAGAAAATACTTACTATACTATTATTGATATATTCCTTATATACTATTTATTAGCTATATAGTGTGTTCGGGGCGCGTTTCATTGAGCACGTAGATTAACTTAACTTAGTAGTGATATAACTTGTTTGTGTAGGTCCAAAATTTGTTAATAAATTCAAAGTAATATTTACCGAAACACGATAGACGAAAATTAATCAAAAACGAAAAAAAGTTATAGGTAAAGGGAATTAGGAAAGGAGGATTTTACCGTAATGAAACTAGGAAATAACCGGAAAGACAAAATATTGCCTATGCAACAATTAGAGAAAATCCAACACATATGGCATAAAAGATTAGGTCCGCTAATATGCAACTAATTCAATCATTAGCATCCAAAGAATTAGTTAGAAATCTACCTAAACTTAAATACGACCGACATTTTTGTGATGCTTGCAAAATTGGGAAAGGAGCTCACATAAGTCACAAGGCCTTAAATATAAGTCTCAACAACTAGATGCTTTTGAAATACTTCATAGGATTTTGTTTGCCCTCCACCATACGAAGCTAATGGGAGAAATAGTTATAACTTTAGTATCGTTAGATTGACTATTTCGATTACACTTGGGACTGATTTTTAGCAAATAAAACCGAAGAATTTGAAATATTTAGCAAAATGATCCAAAACAAATTAGGATGTTCTATTGTATCAATTAGAACGGATCATGGTCGGGAATTTAATAATGAAGTACAATTTGAAAAATATTGTGATTTAAATGGGATATCTCACAATTTTTCCGCTCCTCGTACTCCACAATCAAATGGGGTAGTAGAAAGAAAAAATCGCACTTTACAAGAAATGAGTAGAACCATGTTAAATGAACAATCCATTCCTCAAAAAATTTGGTGCAATGCGGTCGATACATCAACTTATATAATTAATAGAGTTTCTATTAGAAGTATTTAGGAAAAAACTCACCATTACGAGTAGTTAAGAGGTAGGGCGAAACCAAACCATTAACTATTTTTAGAGTTTCGAAGTAAATGTAATGTTTATTCTTAATACAAGAGATCTACCTCACAAGTTGACCCAAAGTGTACGAAGGCGGTTTTCTTAGGATATCGCAAATATAGTAAAGCTTTACATAAATACCTAACAAAACAAACAATGAAAGTTGAAGAAGTCATTGAATGAACTTTTGATGAAACTCCACCTCTTACTAAAACATCCACCATTGGAAGCATGATGAATTAGTCGAAAGAAGAAGCTTTTGAGGTTAGTAAAACAAACCCCATAGGCAATGTCTTGAAGGATATATAGATTTAATTAGATAACTAATCAAATGGCCAACATTAAGAATATAAACATTCATCCTCCTAGAAAAACGTTATTGGTAATCTAAATATAAGAACCTCTTAGGTGTTAAGCTCAAGACAAAAAGGCCAATTTCTTTTGACTTTATTTCACAATGGAACCTAAAAAATATAAATGAAGCATTAAAAGATGAAAAATTTGGTAAATGGCCATGCAGAGGAACTAACGAATTTAAAATAAATGATGTTTGGGAAATTAGTCCCAAATCCCTATGGATATGACAATTATTGGAACAAACATGTGGTATTATAGAATAAACCGATGAAAATGGGGGTCGCTACTAGAAACAAAGCTAGGTTGGTCGCCCATGGTTATAATTCAACAGAAGGAATTGTTAGGATGAAACATATGCACCGTAGCTAGTCCTTAGAGTCCATAAGAATACCATTTTACCTTTGGCCTTGCACTCTAGATTTTAAGTTTTTACAAATGGATGGGTAAGAGTGCATCCTTAACGGTTTTTCAAGGATGAGGTTTACGTGGCACAACTCGGGATTATTGAATTCGCAAAACCTCAATTATGTCTATAAACTTAGGAAAGCTCTTTATGGTCTAAAACAAGCCCCAAAAGCTTGGTACGATCGACTAAAAGCCTTTCTTATTAAACATAATTATTCCATGGGAATGGTAGATAACACTCTCTTTACTAAAAAGAATGACTCCAACAACATATTGTTCTAAATATATGTTGTATGAATTATATTCGAATCACATTGTAAGAAATGTGTGATGACTTTGCCCAGATCATGCTATGAGAGTTTGAAATGAGTAAGATGGGGAACTAAACTTTTTATTGGTTTATAAATTAAACAATTAGATGATGGATATTTTTTAATCAATCAAAATATATAAAGGAAATGCTTATAGAAATTTGGAATCGAAGACTCCAAGTCATATAAAAACAACTATATCTACGAAAACCACTCAAAGAGAAGAAGAAGGTGGGTAGTCATAGATAATACCAAATATAGAGAAGGATAGGTAGTTTTTTATTTTATTACTTAACGGCAAAGTAGACAGGATATCATGTTTAGTGTTTGTCTTTGTGCACGCTTTCAAGAGGATCCAAAACTCTCACCTAAAGTGGTTTTAAACGTTTTCTTCAGTTACATTAAAGGCACTATGCATTTAATGCTTATGGTATCCTATGGATCCAGCATAGATATATAATAGTTTTATGCGGATTTGGATCATGCGGGGTTTACGTTAGATCGCAAGAGAAACTAGTGGTGTTTGCACGTTCATGGGTGTTGGTTTAACAGCTTGGGTTTTTGAAGAAGCAATCCGCTCTTGCCATTCCACAACCAAAGAGGAATATGTAATCGCCGGAAAGTGCCATGTCAACAAGCCCTTTGGATGAAACAAGCTCTCGTAGGACTATGGATTAGGTTAGACGATATTCCCAATAAATGTGTGTAACAAAGGGGCTATAGACTTAAGTATGAATTCCGTTCAACACTCACGAATAAAGCACATAGAAATTCACCACCACTTCCTCCGTGATAATGTTCAAAAAGGAAATATCTCTATAGAAAAGGTCTCATCGGAAGACAACATAGCCGATATCTTAAACAAACCAATTAAAACTGTGATCCATTTAACTACGTACAACTAGGGTTAGGGAATGAGGGAACATATTGACTAAGTGTTGCAGCACTAAACATAGATATGATACTATTTTTCATTAATATTCTAAGAAATTTTTTTTCAGTAGGTGGCGACCCCTTAATTCATAAAGAGCGGCCCCCTTAATTTTAAGGGGACCGCCCAGACTTTAAGGGGACCACCCACTGAACAAAATTTTTTTTCTCTCTGTGTCTAGGCTTTTGTTTTGCACAAAAACACAAGATTGGGAAAAACCTATAAGCAAACTTTTACAAGTTCCTCTATCTAAATACATATCTCATTATACATATATATACAATAGTCCCAATCCATTATTTTCTAAAGAAAGTCTTTCTCACATCTAGGATCACATGAAAATTAATTTTCATATATTGTTGAGAATATGCTTAAACTTTTTATTTCACTAGCATATATGGTCTCTTACTTGTTGTCAAAAATATATAATCCAATATATATTTTCGATAATCTTGGTTGAGCAAAATTAAATCTAGTTGCTATGTTCTTCACTCTTTTGGTCCTCTATTCATAAATGCTTATATGCCAAAATTTTTGTGAAATTATTTTATCTACATCTGTGATTTATATGTAGATTGTTGAATGGCTTAATTGTTATGTCTGATTTAAACAATCTTTATTGCCATAAAAGGATGAACTTGCTTCTCAAATCAACCACTAAAGAACTGATCCCTCACAAAACTTTTGAGAAAAATTAAATTTTGGAAAATCTGGAAATTGCAGTGGGCGGCCCCCTTAATTCATAAAGGGCGGGCCCCTTATCTTTAAGGGGACCGACCCCTAATTAAGGGGACCCCCTAGCTGGCACGGGAAAAATAGTTTTTTTTCATTCCTCCTTACTAATACCCTCTAGGACTTAGCTATTGTTTCCTAAAATTCACAAAAATTCTTAGATTTTGGGTCCCTTAAATGTTCATTATTCCAAATTTTATACCTTTCTCCACTAAATACATCTCAGCCATCATCTCACAATCAACCTCACCAATGACACTCCCAACAAACCATATCCAAACATTAAGGGTAGCCCAAATGAGTGTGAAAACCCATTTGGAGGAAGAAACTCACTACCTTGTAACATATCCATATGATCTCAATAGAAGTCCTACTCATTCCAAAGCCAAAACCATCACCCTCATCATGAACCAACTCAAGAAAACAAATCACCAAATCAGCTTCACCAAATCCTTTACATTAAGGACACTCCCAAATCACCTCAAAATTGTTTCCATCCTCCATCTCCCAATCTTACCATAACACAATGCTACTCACACTAGCTTACTTCAAAGTGACAAACCAAATTCACAACATACCCACCTCCATCTCCAAGTAGAGAAGACTTGGTTGATGACATTAATCGAACTTTAAGGGACCTTTCAATCCTCCTAGCCATGATCTCTCCCAACAACAATAAACAATAATTCTCATACATGACTCTCCAAACCTACCCACACCTTCACATTAACCAAGTTGAATCTCATGTTAGGTATTACCCTTGTTGCATTCTCACCCAAAAACAATTCATTGCCTTAAGTGAGGATATCAATTGGATTGAATTCCTCCTCACTCGACCACAACCACCACCTAGAGTCCAACGAGACTATCCTCCCATGACCGCCTCCACTCCAAACTCTCCATCCACAATTAACTAATCTCACCATATGCCTACAAATAATCGTTCAACCCTTTTGAATCACAAGCAAGTCTAAATCTTTCAATGGCAATTATTTTAGGTATTTTTTTCGTCTTTTGTTATATCATATGCTTCTAAAGCAATATTAGTTTCTTATATGCTTGTGTGTAGTTTATCACATTGTCTTAAATGAATGAAGTATCTTTTACTTTAATATTGCTTGCTCTTGTCTTATTTTTCCTTCCTTCTTGCTACTTGTTAGAAATATTTGTATTGTTCTAACTCAATTTTGTAGCTAAGAAACCATAGCTCGATTCCTCCCTGGCTTCCCTCGAAACGATGGGGGAGCACACATCAAGGGGAAGAGCTTTTATTTCGTCGTTTTTACTGTTCCTATATTTGACCGAATGCCTTTTTGGATTTTACAAAAAGAGGGAGAAAGTTCATAAAATCACTAAAATACTGTTTTAAAAATAATTTACATTTTAATGAGTTAAATTTTTGTAATCATCAAAAGGGGGAGATTGTGATTTAGAAATAATGCCTAAAAAACATAGTAATTAATTTTTCACATCTTACGTTTTGATAATCACAAAATATAAAAACGTTCAATGTAAAATTAAACGTAAACAAGTAATTAGTAGTTAATTTTCATTTCGATAATTTAATCACTTAAAGGTATGAATAAACAAATGCTTAATGCATTTTATGATCAAAGGAAATTTTTATTCAACCTTATAATTTTATAAAATGTTGTAGACATTTTTATAAACATTACAAAACATTTTCTACAATTAAAAGAAATGTTTTATTCAAAATAAACATTTTGAAATCAAAATTTTCAGACCTAAAACGGCTAGAAATGTTCCAGAAAATTCCCCTACACAAAAGACAAACTGGGGAGCCTCTAGCCTAGGGCGGCCCCCTTAAATACACGGGCGGCCCCCTTAATTTTAAGGGGACCGCCCATAGACTGACGCTCCTCCAGTTTGTCCTATAAATACTGGACTTTTCCCTACTATTTTCTCATCTTTTGCACTCATTCTTTTGTTCTAAAACAGCCCACTATCTCACTAAATATCCTTGATAATTTAATCATAACAGCTTTGTTTCCAGTGATCAAGTTTAATTCTCAAGTTGCAGAGAAGACTACTTTCCATCATAAGTGAAGAAGTATTACAACCCAATCCATACGTGTTATTCCAATCCTATTGCTATCACATCATATTCTTGCTAAATCATTTGTAAATCTTGTTAAATGTGGTGATGTTGTTAGGTTTTGGTGATTGTTGTAAGTATAGTTGGATCTTGGTGATCCTTTCTAGTAGTGTTAGATAGTTGTGACATAAGTAGTGTGGTAAGGAGAAGTTGTGAAGGTGTGAAGTTGTGAAGTCGTGAAGGTGTGAAGAAGTTGTGTAGTTATGATCAAGGTGTGAAGCTAAGTTGTATAGTGAAGTTGTAAAGTAGTCGTGAAGTTGTGAAGTCGTGAACAAGTCATGAAGTTGTGTTGTGATAGATTGGTTCTAGCTAAGATTAGAACTCGACATCTAGCTTAGTGTCAGAAAATGATGTGATTATGAGCTACGTTTGTGTACGATTTTCTCCGCCATAAAGGAGCTTGTTGACATAGTGAAGAAAACTCTCGAGTTAGGTGCTCGGGGAGTGAAGTAGGCCGAAGAGGAGCTTCGTATCCGAACCACTATAAATCCTTGTGTTGTGGTTTGATCTTTCCAACTCTTATCTTTTATTTGCTTTTACATATTTATATTGTTCATATTATGCAAGTATTGAATTCACAAAAAGTCAAATCTAAGTTTTCATAAACAAACATAAACATTAAATTAAAAAGCGGTAAACTATTTAACCCCTCTTATAGTTTTCCACATTAACTACAAATCTAGGACACATGGGTTCATTGAGAGTGAGAAAAGGATCGAAACCTATAGCTTGAAAGAAAGGAAGCATGTTGTTTTCGGCAATGAAGGATGAAGTAACAATTCTTCCTTCATGGAAGAGACGCTTTTCAAGAATGCGGTAAGAATCCCTAAGTTCTTTATCCATTTGTCTTGAACAATGAACTCTAGGTAGATAATCTTTAGTTTATTTGTAGTCTATTTGATTACTATATGTAGTAATTTCACCTATAGGTAAATGACAATGACTTAATAAGCAAGAAGTAGAGACACAATGCAAACTTTAAGTGTGTGTCTATATGGACTTGATGTGGAGGTGCGGTTTGCTTGACTCTAACAAAATGAAAATAGTGATGATAATAATAATAAGCAAACCTTGATGCACAACCAATGTTTGATATTGCTCTAAATGAATGAATCGAACAATGCTTATGAGTTAAACATTTCATATACACATTCAAGAGTATTAATGTATGAAGAAATTTTTTTTTGCGTTGTATTAACAATGTAGTCAAACAACCCTTGTTTTGAAAAGTTCCTAGAAGGAAATCATTACTTGGGGTTTTTGTCAAAAATTGATTATTGGCGAATCGCTTCAATTATGCTTTTTGAGTATCAAAGTAGTTATACATTGTTATATCTTAGTTCTAATTGTACGAAAATAACAAGCAAAATTGAAAGCCCCAAATTATGTGATTTGATCAAAATCAAAACCCTAGATATGAAATTAAATAGAAAATAAGATGAAATCACTTACAATAGTTGTTATGGATTGATGATTTGTTGATGATCTTGTAGATTAGTTGCTCCAGTTTTCGATTAGAGTTATGTTTGTTTGAGGGCTTTGGTGTATGAGTTCGTGCGTGTGTTTGTTTAATAATTCTTGTGGTCCCAATTTGTTTAAAATCAATTATTTACCCGTGATCTGTGACACACGGATCCATCTAAATAATGCACGGATCTACCTATGGTGGATCCGTGGTCCGCAAGTTTCCAAAAATATGGACATAGTTGATTTTTTATTTACATAATTATTATATATTTATCTTTAATTATTGTATATTAATAATAAGGTATAATTAAATTATTGTTTATATTTCGGCATATATACATATGTATGTAATTTTAATTAATTTCATTGTATAGCATAAAGTATTTTAACCTTACAAAAATTTCATAATTGCTAAATATTGTATTTTCCTAATTTTTAACATTTAAATGAATTTTATTCATGCTTTAATGAATTTTTCTTGCATTAGGGGTATTTTGGTAATTTCACATTTGTTGAGATTTTTAGGTTTTACAGTTAGTGTTGCTGATGAAGATTTGTGAAAACAGTCTAAGTCATTAGTACTGTTATTTATATTAGTTAGTACCGCCAGTACATTGTTAGTACTACCAATATAGTTAGTACTGTTAGTTAATAGTTAGTACTGTTAGTCTTATATAGTTAGTACTGCTATTATGATATGCATGAGTTAAATTAGGAATAGATATGCATTATTATTGTACGCGTTTTGTAAGCCCATTACGATTTCCTTAGTGTATAAAAGGAACCCTATGGTATAGTTAGAGACATGCATATAATTCATATCTCATAGTTAGTTATTCTGTAACCTAGGCAAAATATTAGCAATCAATATATTCAAAGTTTAGTATTCATTGTTCTACTTAGTATTACAAGTTAGATTCCGCATAACTTGTAGTATTCACAATCATAGTTTCTCTTATAGTTAGTTTGGATTTATCCAGGTTAATTAAGCTTTAACAAGCTAAGAAGATATGTTCATTCGGATCAACACCTATGTAATTTATAGTGATTTCAATGAGAAATTATTATAAATGGCAATGACTCGATAAGTGAAAACTATAATGTAAATGTGTTTATATGAACTTGATGTGGATGTGCGGTTTGCTTGACTCTAACAAAATGAAAATAGTGATAATAATAATAATAATAATAATAAGCAAACCTTGATGCACAACCTATGTTTGATATTGCTCTAAATGAATGAATCGAATAATGCTTGTGAGTTAAGCATTTTGTATAAACATTCAAGAGTCTTAATGCGAGAAGAATTTTTTTTGCATTGTATTAACAATATAGTTAAACAACCCTTATTTTAAAAAGTTCCTAGAAGTAAAAATCATAACTTGGGTTTTTTTTCGAAAATTAAATATTGGTGAATAGCTTCAATTATGCTTTTTGAGTATCAAAGTAGTTATACATTGTTATATCTTGTTTCTAATTGTACGAAAATAACAAGAAAAATTAAAAGCCCTAAATTATGTGATTTG
>BQNB010073709.1:10228-21707 GCA_026074375.1 Tanacetum coccineum
CATATGAATGCGATCAAACTCTTAATGTCAGTGCAGGTACTACTAACTTAAGTGCAGGTACATCTTGTAATCTTATAAAGGAAAGACTCAAAGTTTGGTTGCCGAAAAGACTGGTATCTCATAAACCAGTGATTTAAGAGATTCAAATCTGATGCACATAGATAAATGACGTCTGTTCACATCAGTTCATGCCTCGCTCTTCAACGACAAAATGACGTCTGTTCACATCAGGTCAGGCCTCGCTCTTCAACGACAAAATGACGTCTGTTCACATCAGTTCAGGCCTCGCTCTTCAATGACAAAATGACGTCTGTTCACATCAGTTCAGGCCTCGCTCTTTAACGACAAAATGACGCCTGTTCACATCAGTTCAGGCCTCACTCTTCAATGACAAAATGACGTCTGTTCACATAAGTTCATGCCTCGCTCTTCAACGACAAAATGACGCCTGTTCACATCAGTTCAGGCCTCACTCTTCAATGACAAAATGACGTCTGTTCACATAAGTTCATGCCTCGCTCTTCAACGACAAAATAACGTCTGTTCACATCAGTTCAGGCCTCGCTCTTCAACGATAAAATGACGTCTGTTCACATCAGTTTAGGCCTCGCTCTTCAATGATAGATGGCGTCTGCTAACAACACTTCAGGCCCCGCTCCTTAAAGAAAAGAAAGGTGTACGCTTCAGTGCACTTTATCTTTAGAAGAAGAGAAATCTTCTTATTTACGATCAGTCTTATCAACAACTTCTATAAGTTCTCATGCTCGTTCAGTCAATAAGTGGATCAACATACATTAGCTTGTACTTTAATTCACTTGTTCATCAAAAATGGCAACAACATATGCAATTTTTGAGGGGGAGAAAAGTGAATATAATGAGATCAATGCGGTTTAATTCGGATAAGATCTTTTGATTATAAGTGTGCTCCCGGGCCTCAAATTGACTCCTGGATACATCAGTTCAGAACTCGTGTAAAACCTAGTTTCTTCAAGACCTTATGTTCTACCATCCAAGAAAGACTATGAGATCCTATTTCAACCATTGTTTGATGAGTACTTCAATCCTCCACCACGTGTTGTTTCTCTAAATCCAGTAGCTGTTGTTGCTCAAGAGCTGTTGATCCAGTCGGTTCAACTTCGTCAACTACCATTGATCAAGATGTACCATCTGCTAGTACTTCACCAACAAATCAGGAAATTCAATCTCAAGTCATTCTTTAAGGTTCTGAAGAAATAATTCATAGACATCAAAATGCATAATTTGATAAGGCACCCCTCCTTCATAATCTTTCTTCAGACCCGAGTTCTGAAGAAACATCTTTATAAGGGGTCATTCCATTAAATTTGCATCATCTTAACCAATCGTTTGATACTCTCACTAAGTTGACAAAGAATCACCCATTGGAGAATGTTATTGGCGATCCTTCTAGATCGGTTTCAACAAGAAGTCAACTACAAGAACATGCCATTTGGTCCTACTTTGACGAAAATGACAATCCGATTCCATTCGGTGGGAAACGATCTGGTTGAGATCTACTATCTCAAAGGAAGAATAATGGTGGTAGTTTTTCATGTATCCTATGTAAATAAGAAAATCATAAAATCCCAAAAAGATTTTTCAGTTTACTTAAATTTTTCAAAAACAAAATAGAAAAATATAAAAACAAGAAAATCAAATACAAAAATAGAAAATAGAAAATACCAAAAAGAGTTTTCAAGACATGTCTTCTGCTTATCGATAACATTTACGGACCTAGAAATGTCATTCAATAATGACACGGGTCTTTAAATGAAGTTCGAGCAGAAGTTCAAACAGCTTTTAAAACAGGTCTATATGGCTTGCTATTAAATCTGATATGCAACCCGGTTTTCAAAATGAGGAAAGCACGTCGCCAAAAAGACGGCTGTTCCTAACAACGGGTGATTAAGTTCTCCCAAGCATGTATTACGTCATATCCGTGCACCCTCGGTCTAATGTACGCTTCAGTGCATTATTTCTTGATCAAGAAGAGAAGTCTTCTTTTTAACCAAATGATTTTTCGTCTATGATTCTTCTAAAAATTATTTGTGTTACAAGTGTTGAAAAAGGTGTTGTCGTTCAAAAACCAAATCAGTCATCTCAGTTTCTCATCATAAAAGATTTTAAAAGAATTTTCTATCACTCAAACAATGTCTACAGCTCTTTAAATAGAAAACGGGACATTATTTGAGGGGGAGAAATGTGCTAATAATTCTTTCAAAATGATCTTTCAAACATGGAGTGAACAAAAAGGTTTGACAGTAACGGATCATGATTTAAAAGGGGAGTTAACGTATATTAACTCATTTAAGCTTTAGATGTTACTTGTGACTCAACCTTTAGGACTTAGAATGAAACATATGGCAATTAGGTCCTTACTTCGTTTAACGTGCATCAGAAAGGTTCTAGATTGCCAGTGGTATAAGTTTTATAACCCGAACGATTTTTTCTCAAAATTATTGATTTCATAAATCAAGTTCGGGTTAATCATTTGAAAAGTGTTCTAATCAAATCAGAATCAATTTTCGACACTACAAACAGATTTTCAAGAAATCTCGACCACTCGAATAAATACAATAGATCTTTAAATAGAATACGGGTCTTTGTTCGAGGGGGAGAAAGTGTTTTCGAATTATCTTCAACATGTCACGGTAATTATATGGAAAAAGTTTTAACTTAACGGACAATAATTTGAGGGGGAGTTTTAACTCCAAGGGCTTCATTTGTCATAAGTTGTTAACTTTAGAGGCTTAAATATAATTTCAAGACTAGTGGCTTAGGCTTATAACTACATTCGATCAATATTGCCAACACCTCATAGTTTTAAAATGCTTAGGTTTGTTTGGAAATAATTATGTAGTTTTAGAAGCCTTGAAGTTGAAGATATGTTTCTGATTCGATTAGTATTTCCCCTATCAGTTAATCTCTAAGCTTACTTTCAAAGGAGTAGAATGTATTGTCAAAAGAGGTACACATAGGTTTGATAAGTATGATGATACCTTTAGATTGTCATTATCCTGCAGGAAGAAATGTTTACATCCGAGACTTAGTTGACTTAGGTATTATCATTTCTGCTATTTAGAGGGAATAATTGTGACATCCGAGACTTAGCTAACCTTGGTGTTTCAATTTATATCATCACTATCTTGTAAGGAGAAATACGCTCATCAGGGACTTAATTGACTTTGATGTTATGATTTCGAATTATTTGTGTACTTCGAATATTTGTTGTGTCTTCTCAAGAAAGGATTGCTGGTTCGGGGGAAAGCTAAGACAACTTCCATCTGGAGAGTATCGAGACGGACTACAGATTGCTAACATGGACAAAATGATTGTGCCACTTTCGGTTTGAACATTTCAGGTCCTGTCTAATACATAATCTTGTGCATCAATAAGTAGTGTGGTAATCAGTGTTATGTGTCAGTTTATGAATTTTTCATGAGTTTCTCGTTAAACTCCAAATCATTTATAAACTCATCATAACTAACACTAACAGAATCCCTCATTAATTGAGGGGGAGCATATATAGGTTCCAATATCGGCTTGTATTTAATCAGACCACATTTTCTCCTAAATTTTCTAACATATTTAAATCAATTGAGATCCTAAATCTCAAAGGGTTTGAAATTTTTGATCAGGGGAGAGAATGTGATTTAAATATTCAATCTGATAAAAATGTGATCTAGTAAGACTCAAGCAGGTACTCCTCCCTCCCTGTGCCAAACAATTTCGTTTACCGACGCACTTGTTGAGGGGGGAGCGTTTCTAAATAATCAAAACAATCAAGGTATAATGGCTTTGATATTTATATCACAAGTACCTTGATTGATTTTTCAACTGGTTCTATGGCGAAACCAAAGACCGACCCTGTAATTACTTTATCAGAGTTATAAGGATGGTAAGGTTAGGTATGAGTTCCCACGATCCCACCAGAGCCGAAGGGATCTACCCAGGGACAATTCACTAGTTAGTGTAGAAGTCCTTAGGTATGATTACAAAAGGAGTAATGTGAATAAGGGAATAGTGCAGACTGAGATGGAGCTAGTACTGGAACATACCTAACAAGGCACTAGTAATGAAGTCTCGATAAGCACTGAAGGGGTTGAAGAATGAAAAATAAATGTTAAGATAAAGGGTGAAAAGAAAGCAGCCCTTCTTTAACATTAGGCAGAAACCAGGTCAATACATATGCTGTCAGAATCACATGGCTGATTGCTGACATGGAAGACAAGTGTCATGGACCCAGTGATACGCTGCACAACCCTCCCTAGCCACTTAGAATCTCTCAAAAGATTTCTATTTCAATTGTCACGGAGACTTAACGCGTAATCTACCGACTCTCTCACTCCGAGTTAGTCAGTATTGAAAAGGTGGCAGTCTGCTCCAACCTCTACTTACTTAAATCAAAACGCACTATTGAGTCTAGAGCCTAGAGATCATCAATAAATCTCGTTAGGATACTATTCCATAAATCTCGTTAGGACACTAATACAAACATGCTTGCTGCATCAACACAATGTGATAGCAATTAAAGAATCTTAAGAGTCCTACGCATTATCCGCGTGGAATTGCCAAACAACCGAGTGATACTAAAGTATTCATAGTGAAGATGGAAATCCTGCTTGAGCCAACATCAAACAAGCTCTTGGTAGGTGACATGTGAGATCTTCTGAGGATCCAAGCATGTGATAACTGAAAGAAACGATGGTGCATTCCTTATTAATCAAACTGTCCAATATATGAATTGGATCGAGTAGGCTTTGAAAAACCTTTCAAGTGCTCAACAACCGATTTTACCAGCACCATTGACTGTGTATATCTTTCAAAACAAAGTGTTTCTGATGAAAGTTGATTTTATGTTATAAAAACCCTCGATGAGTAACAAAAACTCTTTTTCGGAGTGACACTCTACTGATTTACAAATCAATGTCTTCATTTTAAATCATTGGGTTTTTAATCTACTGGTACACTCAATCCGTGCTTTGTCCTACTTTGAGACCTACCAGTTTGAGAAACTGCTAGCGCATTTTTTTTCTGCGAAACCCTGATCAAGGAGATTCTTCGGAGTTACCTGATCACAGGCAGTATTTATACTAGATTAACTGGGAACCGTTGTCCCTTGCCAACCTTATCAACGAAAGTGAACAAGGACACATGATTCGTGTGTTTATTAACTAACGTATACTTGCAGGATTCCGACGGTAGCACTTTGGAAAGAGACATGTCAATTCACAACCCCATGCTCACACTTTATATTTCTAATCAAAGACATCATGATAGCTGAAAGACCTACAACACAGCTTCTGTAACTCTGATGCTTGCTATCATGTTCCAGAAAGGTGTGAGCATGCCGGTCGTAAAGGTCACAACATCACATGGAGGCAATACTTCCAACAAGTATGGATTAAGATATTACTGGGCTGGTGATCTCAAAGAAAGCTCAAAGACATACAATCCAAAGAACTATGCCTCAAAGATCACTACTTGTCGTACAAAGATAGTACTTGAAGAATCAAAGACTATGAGCCAGAGTCAATGATCAATTCATAGAATGCTATAATTCAAATTGTAATTTCTGGGGTGACCTCCCTTAGGGGGAGATTGTTAGGATTAAGAAAAAAGACTCGGTCACCCCATGTATTTCTTATTTAGCATAGCTCGTAGTAGGTACAGTAATCGTATGATTTATGGTGTTGGGCCGGGTCTTTACCCACTGTAAGCCCACACTATAGCCCGTTTTATGGGGCGTGTAAGAACTATTTAAACCCTCTCCACACATGGAGAGGGTGTTGGAAGAAATCATTTTTACACACACTCTTTAGTGTGTTTTTTCATTATTCTCTCCATCCATCTCTCTCTAGTTCATATTTGTGTGAAATCTGAGATCCTACAAGTTCTTGAACTAGAAGTACTAACTTGTGAAGATTTATTCCCAACAATCCTCCCCTAAACTTGTGATTGACCTTTAAATCTTAAGTTTCTTCTAAATCAAATCTTCTAGTCTAGTTTGTTGAGGATGCTTCCAAACACTCTTCTACTGCTGTACTTATGATTTGACAAACCTGATGAGCTCATAACCCATTTCACTTTGATGATCAACTTCTAGCCTTCTACTCAACATTTTTGAAAGAGTATCTTGTGACAAAGGATATTTCTTTTCTACCATCATGTAAATCACAAAACTAGTATCCATTAAAAGCACATGAACTCCACAAAAATTATGTAACTTCCAGTTTATCAGATTCCAGTCTTGTTGATTTCTTCATATTTCATCTTCTTCATTTGGTTCAATCATTGTCTTCAGATCTCCCCAAAGCAATAAGTCATAACCTTCTGGATGACCAGTATTAACTTCAGGACTGGCAATATTAACATGTTGTCTAGCAGTATTAACTTCTTTAGGACTGCTATCATCTTTATACTTATCTTTTTCATCATTCTCATTATCTGGACCATCTTCAACCTGCTTTTGATCATCAACAGCAAATTTTGGTTCACCATTACCAACATCCTTAGAAGGTGAATCAAAGTATGAAGCATCTTTCCAAATTGGCATCACAATGCAATCTTGACTGATTTCTTCTTTCTGTTTAGATTGTACCGCATTAATTTTTCTCCTTGGTACCTGTAGATCATTAGTGATTAGTCCTGTAGTACTGAAACATAATTCATAGATTGGGTTAGAGAATCAATATCAAACAGCCACTTTGGACCATTCCCTTCTATCATAGGCTTATTCTCTAAAAACCTAATATGCAAGTTTTCTTCTACCCTCCTGGTTCTAGTGTTGTATACCCTAAAAGCTTTACTACTCAAGGAATATCCAACAAAGAAACCTTCATCACTTTTGCCATCAAACTTGCCTAAATTGTCTAAAGTATTAAGAATGGTAACATGACATCCAAATGGTCTCATAAAGTTTAGAGCTGGTTTAAGACCTCTAAAAAGTTCATAAGGTGTCTTGTTATGAGTCTTGACTACTAAGACCCTATTGTGTACATAGCAAGCAGTACTAACTGCTTCATCCCAAAATATGGTAGGTAACTTAGAGTCAGCTAACATGGTTCTAGCAGCCTCAATTAGTGTTCTATTCCTCCTTTCAGCTACACCATTCTGCTAAGGAGTCCTAGCTACACTATATTCTCTCCTAATACCTTTCTCTCTGCAAAAATCATCCATAACTTTATTCTTAAACTTTGTTCCATTATCACTTCTGATTATTTTCACTTTCTTATCCATTAGGTTTTCTATTTCTTTGATAAAGTTCTTAAGAATCTCACTGGTTTCATCCTTAGTTGCTAAAAAGAAAACCCAAGTAAACCTGTTATAATCATCAGTGACTACTAAGCAATACTTCTTATGCATTAAACTACTCACAAAGTTTGGACCAAACAAATCCATATGAAGCATAAACAAAGGCTTAGTAATTGGATTCAGATCTTTAGACTTACAAGAAGCTATGTGTTGCTTCCCTTTAAGACAAGCCACACAGGTTTGGTCATTTTCAAAACGTTTTGTAGGCAACCCTCTTATAAGATTATCCTTAACAAGCTTATTTATGTTCTTAAAATTAATATGACCAAATTCCTATGCCAGAGCATTGATTCATTTAATGTAGCCTTTGAAACAAGACAAGTTAAACTCTCTTTAGGAACAATGTACTTCATATCAAAACTATACATATTGTCGTTTCTAGGAATTTTAAGAAGTATCTGACTTTCATCAGGAAACTTAAAATTAGGAGATAAGACAAGACATTCAGTGTTAGTAAAAAGGACATAGTTCTTTTTGTCACACATCTGTGAGACAATAAAAGGGTTGAATTTTAACTCATTGACAAAGTATACATCTTCAAAATCAAGGCTATCAGTTTTAAGTGTTCCTTTACCAGAAACTTTACCACTATGTTCTCCTCCCCCAAATGTAACATAACCTCCATCAAATTCCTTGAAATCTAAGAGATAAGCTATGTTCCCAGTCATGTGCCTTGAGCATCCACTTTCAACAAATCTTGTGTCATCCTGTTGTGGCTTGCCCTGCACATAAAAATAAGGAAATTAGTTTCCTTTGGGGACCCAAGCCATCACTGACTTGGATATGCCTCAAAGATATCAATGTAATTATGTTTCTTCAAGGTGATTGATGCACTATCAGGTTTGGTAGGTCTCCAAAACCAACATGTTGAGGCCTTCACAGCATTTGCTTAATTAACCCTTAACCAGCATGAAAACAACTGCAGGATTTAGCCATAAGCCAGTTTTATACTACTTTTCGGCCTCAGGCAGGTTATTAAATGCTTAGCCTTGGCAGTATTAACTTTTTGATTAATCTTGTGACCAACCATGACTTGAGTCTGGTAGTCATACCGTTAGTGTTGACCTAAATGCCCTGGTTTGCAAAGTATGGTTTATGTGATTCTATGTGTTTATATGTGTTTTTATGTGTTTATGAGGTATTGGTAACCAATCTATTGAGTGTGATCATCTCAATGAGATTAGAATGATGGGAAAATTTTGTTGAGTTCATTCGTCATTTTTAATGACAACGAATGATTTTGATAAATGGAGCGGTTGTAAGTTAATTGTGTAAGTATATATAACGTATACGTGTTTTCTTTTCTCTATTCTTTTAGTGTTAGTTATCAAGATAGGTTTAACTTTTAACTGTTAGATTCAAGAAAAATGTAAAATTTCATATTTTAGAATTTTAGGTTGAGAAATGAAAAGTTATTTTTAGAAAGGTAGTAAACTGCGTTTTTCAAAAGGCTTTAGTCAAAATAAGTAAATATTTTTACAAAAAAACTTAAGGTTTTAATTTTAAATATATAATTAAAAAAAAAAAAAAAAAATATATATATATTATATATATATATATATATATATATATATATATATATATATATAAATATATATATTTTCGGCCGAGTAGGGTTAAAAAGAAAATAAAATAATTAAAGTCCTAATTCTAATCTAAACCTAATTAGACTTAAACTACAACTCTACTAGGAGGCTTATAAATATAAATCATAACCCCTTCTACCCCCCCTCACTTGAGTTCGACCGGCCTATAGAGAGAGGAAGAGAGAAGCGGTTTTTTTAGGGGTTTACTTTAAGGTACGAATGCGATCTTTTAATTTTAGTTTGGTTTATAATTTGTAACTTTAATTATGGATGGATTAGGGTTTAAATTTCAGGGGTTTTTAAATTAGCGGTATTTAATTTTCAGATAATTTTATGTTTTATGATGATAGTTTATCGTTAGATCGATTGGTTAAATTAGCGATAAGATACATGCGGTTAGGGACTTTAGATCACTCGAAATAAGATGGGTTTAATTCCATGCATAAAGTTAGGCAGTTTGTAACGAGCATAACTCAATCGTAAAGATCATATAATTAATTTACAACATACTGGAGATAAACTCAGGAGTCTACTTTCCAAAAAAAGTCAGCCTCAGAGTTTTTAAGGTCGGGAGTAGGTCAATGGTTATTACAAAATCAGTGTGTAAAACAGTGATGAATTTTAGTTTTGATTTTTATTTTTCTAAAAATACATAGACATTGAGTTAGAGGCTCTAAGTCACGTGGGAGTTATTTCATATATTGTGTGTGTTCTCTGAATCTTGGCTAAGGTCATAGTGAGGTCTAAGTTGGTTAACCAATGTCATACTTTTAGAAGGTCAGATTCTGTACGAATTCTAAACACTTTGGATTAATGAATTTCTAAGGGGTATTTGTAAAAGGGTTAGTGGTTTTGGAGAGCTATGAAAAGTTCATAGGACATATATATAGCATGATGAATTTTGGTTTGAATTATGGGAGTGTTTAAGTAGTGCGTTTAGGGCGTGCAAGTAAGAGTAGACATATATGTAGCATGGTGAATTTTGGTTTGAATTGTGGAAGTGTTTAAGTGGTACGTTTAGGACGCGTAAGTGAGTATAAAATTCTGCTCTAATCCAGAAAATTTAAAGTGTAGTATTGAAGTGTAAATGGTGTATATAAGAGTTGGAAAAGGTTTAAAACAAGTATAGAACTATGGTAGATAGCTTAGATATCCATCATAGTTGAGGTTACATCATATTGGGTTGAATGCCTAATTGATGGTAGCTTATTGTGTGCTTAATTGTTTAGATTATCCGTGAAGTGTTTGTGAAGCTTTTGTTGGATTCTTTTGGGAAGCTAAGCATCAGGTGAGTTTCATAGCCCCTTTTTCTTATGTTTTCTTGGGGTGAAAATGATGCTATGAGTTTAAATGTTTTAGTTGCTGTGATTATGTGTTTGTATGTTATGTGGTATGCTCCATGGCTTTGTGATAAATTGAAGTTGCATATGTGGTATGCTCCATGGCTTGGTGATCAATTGGAGTTATTATTATTATTGTTGTTGTTGTGAAGTATGTTAGTTCGGTTGAGAGTGGTGCTTACCACAAACAAATCCAACTGATGGGTTTAAATAATACCTACTGACTTTGTGTTCCTATCGAAGGGTAGTGAGCTACCCATGACCTTATTGTGAGTATGGAATGATAGACCTAGTGGACTGTGGTGTCATGTGTGTTGTTTTGGATTGTTTTACTAGTCGCAACAATTATTTTTTAAGATTTTGGTTATTTTTCTTAACCCTATGACTCTCACCAACCATTGTGTTGACGTTTTTAAGCATCATTTTAGGTGAGCTTCGTGAGAATATTGAGGTTAAGAGATGTGGCTAGAGTAACTGCTAAGATTGCATTGGAGTTTGCTGTTGAGTTTGTTTATGTTTATCGCCTGGATTTTGTTAAATGTTATTTGATTTTATTAGCTTCATGAAGTATTGTCCTTGTATTGGTGAAACCATTTTTCATTAATGCAAGATGTCGTTCATTTGGTTTTCGATATTGTCATGACACATTGTGTCTTTATGACTTAGTTATGCATTTTAGTGTTTCTCTATTGTTGACACCATTGTGTTGTGATGATATCCATGACGTTACGCCTCGTGTTTCCGCCTGGGCGGGGTGTGACAGATTGGTATTAGAGCCTATGGTTATAGAGAACTAGGTGGTTGAGCCTAGACTATAGCTTAAGGGTCCCTCATATAGATGCATTTAAGGCTTATGTGTAAGTATATACCTATTATGCTTATTTTCCCAAAGTTTCATAAAGCACATCATACTATATACTATATATATAAGTTGAGTTTTTCTTTGTTATTTTGAGATTCATATCCTGATATAGTCTATGTTTTGTGGTCTATTATAGTATGTCTCCCCCTATTCGTAGAAAGTATCGTGCTTCGGTGGCTTTTGCAACTGGGTATAGGAGGATTAACAAAAGCAGACGGTGTAACCGCAAGATTCGAGTTCCCATTACACGAACAAACAATCCAGGAGTTTGAAACAAAGATAATTTCCAAGGATGGCACTATCACCAGAGTTCCAGGAACATTTCAAGATTACGAAACGTCTGAAGAAGAGTTAGTGGA
>BQNB010073710.1:2853-21232 GCA_026074375.1 Tanacetum coccineum
GAGTCCTAACACCGGTATAACCAACCCTACGTTGCTTAACTTTTATTTGGTACAAAGCTAAATTCCGAGTTCTAACATAGGTAGAACCAACCTTTCATCCCTTTTAACACAAAACCAAAATATTATATTCTAACCCACTAGAACTAGCCTAAATACCCTCGACATAATACAAGAATTGATTTGAATGAATGTGATGTATGTGATGATGATCTAAGATCAGTAGATAGATCTACATGTGATGGGAGATGCTTGCAACAAGTGAATCTTGAGGCTTGATCTCGTATGCAAACTTGGTTACATCTTATCCTATTAAGAAAATCACCAAAACTAAAACATGATATGTAACATGATCTGAGATAAGAGGTTAGGAAATGCAAGAGAGAATGTATGAGTGAATGGATGCATAAACGAGAGAAATGGCTTGGTATTTATAGCCAAAATTTGATACTGTAGCACGGTTCCCGCGGTACCTTCTTTGTAAGGTACCGTCTAATGAAAATACATGGAACCGACCTCTACTGTTCACCGGTTCCTGGCGGAACCCTTTATAAGAAGGTATCGGCTAGTGTTATTAAAGGGAACCGGCTATCTAACTATAGATACGAATTTTTGCTAAAAAATCTTTTGTAATCATTGAGGGATTTTTCCAAGATTTAGATGATGCAACGCATGAGGTAATTTACACTTTGTTTTCTTATATTACTTGTGCTATTATGAAAGTAATACAAGTTACTTTTATGGACAAAAATAATAAGTTTGTTTGGAAATCAAAACATAAAGATATAGTTGTTATTTAAACAAAGTATCCGAGTTGATTTGTAAAAATATATAGACGACAAATTATGACATGTGTAGTTTAGATTATGTGGAATAATAATGACGGACGATGATCATGATAGATATGATGAATGATGCGAACGATGAATATGATGGATGATGTATGATGAATGTAGAGTTAGAAAACTATTGGTTTAAAACATATAAACTTTATTTTCTACTTTCGATGATTTTTTTGATTGTCATCGACAAAACACGGATAGATCGTAAAATATAAATCAACGTTTTTACGGCTTATTTGTATTAACAATCTTCCCCTTCTTTTGATGACAAAACATAAACTTATTGGAAGGAAAGTATAAAATTTATAAGTTTTAGATAGGAGTGTTTACTTCCTTCTCCCCCTTTTTGTTGAAACAAAAAGTGCGTCGAAGAAAAACTAACCAAAATATGCAATGATTATAAGAAATAAATATGAGATGAACTTAAGTAGCTCGGATCAAATGAAATGATGTGGATGATGATTCGAATTGAATCGAATGCTATGCTCCTCCTTGACGAGAACTCCCCATTAATGAGGGCGTCAAAGAACCCAAATGGATTTTGATTGCTACAAAAAATGTTAGAAATATGATTCTATATCAAAATATATGCTCCCCCTGGATCGAGGAAGTCCTACAAGAGGAAACGAAGTTAGTTCTAGAAAATTTACGAGTATTTGAAAATAAATAGTAAACTGATTTCTGTGCAGCCGGTTCCCTCCGGTACCTTTCTCACAGGGTACAGACCTTTTTTACAGAAGGGAACTGCCACCTGTGCGAACAAACTGCACTACAACAATTTAAGGCGGAAACAAACTATTCAAATATCAATTTTATTTTATCAATATATTTTATAAAAAATAATACTTTTATTTTAAAAAAAAAAAAACTAAAAAAAAAAATTAAAAAAAAAAAAAAAAAATAAAAAGAAAAAAAAAAAAAAAAAAAAGAAAATGGCACTACACAATTTAAGGCGGGAAATAAACTATTCAAATATCAATTTAACAATTCAATCAACAGCCAAATATTCAAACATAATTGAGAGATTAACATGGATTGCTAACAAGCAAAAGAGAATAAACATAACTAAGCTTTTAATAGAAATTCAATGAACCTAAAAAAACATGAAGTAAAAATACAATGTTCTTGATAACTTAAAGAACATGGAAAACTAAAATTATGGCCTAGTTCTACTTAACTAACTATTCTAATAAAATTCTATAGTCCTTGAAGCTTGCGATCACCATTTCATGGTTTTTGGCTGCAGAGGTGGTTGAGTCGTTCAAGAATGTGGTTGAGTATGAAACACATTTCATCCTGAACCTCATGGATGAGGGATTGAGTGCATTGGCAATGAGGACAAGTGTGTTCTTATGGTTGAGGAATAGATGATGGTCCATCAATCCATAGGGATTGATCAAGAGGGATGAAGGTTTGTAATGGTGGAAGGAATGGTCAAAAGGGTGGTATGAATGATGTTTGAAGTTGTTTGGAATGTTGTGATAGGTAGGATTAAGTGATGGAATTTAAAGATATGGTGGTGGTGTGAGGTAAAGGTCCTTGAGGTAAAAGTCCATTTTGCACATTTTGTGCATTATGGAGAGCGGTCTCAATGTCATGGGACAAGTCTTGGAGTTTCCTAAGCTCTTCCAAAATTTGCTCCTGAGTCATAAAAGGTTCGGGTTTTGCGCGACATAAATCTATTACCTCTCTAAAAGAATTAGTTTGGAGAAAAGGATGGTTTAAAATACATAGAGTGGTTTGAGGGAGTGTTTGGTTGTTGATTTTATCAAGAGGTAGAGTTGTGGAATCAGAGATTTCTGATGGTAAATCAACTAAGGAGTTTAAGTAGGGTGAGGTGAGCTTGGAGAGTAGTGAAAAAGATGCTCGAGGTGCAAAAAGTGATTTCCTTAGAAAGGTTTGAGTGGAAGTGTTTGCTAGCATTTGTGTAGTAAGAGACAAGTGTAAAAGTGGTGTTGAGGAGGCGATGTGAATGCGATTGTTTGCTTTTGAGAAGGATATTCGTTAGATGATATGATAATGAATGTTAGTGTTATTAGCTTTCTGTTATGTTCTTTGTGTAGGAAAGAATCACTTGAAACCATTTTGTGGTGAACAAAGATTATTTAAGGCTGATAGTTTCCAGTTTCTAGTGAGGAGAGGATGAAACGTCAACAGCAAGCTTAATTTATACAAACTAGCCATGCAAACTAATAAATGCCTTAACCACTAACTTTTCTCTAAAAACCAGTGTTGCAAAACAAGGCCTACAAGGCCGATTAATCGCCGATTAGATTCTACAAGGCCATCAACCTTGTCGATTAATGTAACACGGTCATACAAATAAGTCAACTGTGGTCAACGGCGATCAATGATGGTCAAACTTGCTAGAAACCTTCTAATCTTGCCGGAAGTACCTAAAACTCACCGTAAACTTGTTTTGCTCATTTATATTAACTGTTTAAATCTATTACAAGTTATTTTTTAGAAAAAAGCTTGCCAATAATATCTAAAACTCGACAAAAATACGCAAAACTTACCGGAAATACCCAAATTTTGCCAAAAATGCCAATCTGATTAATCGCCTAATAATCCCGCCTTGATCGATTACAAGCTACAAGGTGGTCGACCGCCCGGCTAATGATTCCCAATTTTTACAGCCTTACTAAAAACAATCATTAGGAGTATTTTTAGGTGAAATAAGTCAAAACAAACTATTAGACACCCTTAACTCAATTATAAATATGCTAATTATGGTGTTGGATTTAAAAGTTAACTACCCCAAACGGAAAAATGCCTTATGTAGAACCGGCATGCACGGTTCTCTATGTAGGATGGAGCCGCCCTATGCTGCAGATGGAACCGGCATCTGCAAACTAGTATACTTAAAATTTAAAAAAAATCTAAAAACACGGCAAGTGATTTCTAGAACTATTTTTCATCTAAAAGGGTGATCAATATATTTTCATAGATGTTGCAAGATGTTTTTAGAGTGGACCAAGAACTAAGATCCTATGAATTTCAAATAAACCAAACGCTCCTTAATCTAGATAGAAATTTAACCAAGGAACTCAAATAACTTACCAAATTACCATAAGCATAAATATTCTCGTCCACAAACCAATATCCAAATATTCAAGACATACACTAAGAGAAATAACAAATATTCGTACTTAAACACATCTCAAATTGTTTTAACAAATATAACCATTAAAAGCAATATCACCGATTTAGCACACTTCACTTCTTCTTGCCAAGGGTGGAGAGAAAATGACCGAAGCACTTGAACATCCCTTTCGTTTGCTTGAATTCTTTCGATGCTCCTCCGGCAATAGGTGGAAGTTGATCACAATACACTACGGGGTCGAGGGTGAAATTGTCAACTGGATCAACTTCTCCTTGAGTTGGAGTTGGAGATAGAGAAGATGAGGAACCCAAGGATGTTTGAGGGTGAGGTCTTTTTCCATCAACCATGAACCTATGTGCTTGTCCCTCGGTGAAAGGAATCATGACATGGTCCACAAGGTAGTGTGTGTTGGTAACAGAGCATGGTTGGATGGTGAGAACATGCCTATAAAGGCGAGTGAGGAGCATTCCATAGGGAAGTACCATCAAGTCGCTTTTGATCACACTAGTCATTCTCTTGGCCATGTAATAGGCGAGGTTGAAGGGTTTACGGTTGGCAAGGCAATAGAGCATGTAAAAAGGCAAGCATTTGGATGATCATTATTCCTCGAGAGAGAGATGACATTTTCACTAAGAATGGTTTCCCATTTTCTGAATGAAGGTTTTATTTCGGAGAGCACCATTTAAAAAGGGTCAGGAACAACGGACTTACCCTTAACGGTGCGGCGTTTGGTAGGAGGTCTTTCATTGAAAATGGTGTCACGCACCACAACGGGATCATCTAAGGGTGTTAGATAGATGGGATTAGGGTCGATGCAATTAGGAAGGGATGCAATGGAACATTCGGGAGAGAACATGCATACCCCTTCGCATGGGACATGGAGAATTTGAGCACATTCATGGAGACAGAGAGGAATTTCATAGTTCCTAATAATGAAAGTGATGGAAATTTTTTCGTCCAAACTACGAACGATTCGAATGCTTTCGTAAAACTCAAGAACAAACACAGGACAAATTTGTTCGTCAATATCTAAAAGGCAATCAAACTTGATAGCCGAAAAGACTTGGCGAATGTTGGTATCATCGAGATAGGAGGGATGAACGACACGACCTTCATGGAAAAAGCGTCGCTCGAGATTTTTATAAGACCCGGGGTTTGATGATATTTGAAAATGTAAAAGGCGGTGTCTTGGTGGTCGACATGGATGGATTTTGGCATCTTGAACCTAAGAGATTATTTCAATAAAATGAGTAAAAGGAGTTTCCGATTTATGAGCTTATTTTATTGTGTATGTTTAGCGTATATTTTGTTAAATAAAAAATAAGCGTGATATCATTTTTGGTAGAAATCGAAAAGTGTGTTTGCACTAATCCTTTTTGAAATCAAGTTTCTGAGACTATAACTGATTTTTACGTGTATTAACAATGTCTCAACACCCCATTTTAATCCTTCCATTGTTCTTGATTTTTCGAAAAATTATTTGACATAGGGTTTATATGAATGAAACGATTTTCAATTGAAAAGGAAGATGCAATTCCTAACTAAGGAAATCTTAGATAGTTAATTACGTTAAATTCGTCGATTATAAGAGATTAATTTTAACAAGCCCTAACTATGATAAAGGAACTAATCTAAGTTTAAATCAAAGAGAGGAATTGTAGAAGATACTTACAATGTGATTGAGTGCACGAATTAGATGACGATTTTACCAAGAAAAAAGACTGACATATTCGTTCTATTAGACATACGGATGTCACGGTTCCATCCGGTGGAGGGAACCGTCCTTCATACCGAAGGGAACCAACGAAATAATAAAACAAATTATTTTATTTTTATTTTATATATATACATTGTTTTATTTTTGGTTTGGTTCCAACAATATTTTAGCTTTTTCTATTTTATTAGTGTTTTTAGTTGGTTAGCCCCTTTATTTTGTTCGGATGCTTTTAACGAGTGTCGAAGATGAGAACGAAAAATAACAAACCAAGAAGATACAAAATAAAGCACACGACAATTACGAAACAAATAGGAGAACATTACATGTATTTTATTTCAATGCTTAACGCAATACAAAGAATAGGAAATACAATGGTAATGTAAAAGCTAAAACAAAGAACAAAATCTCCATACGAAAACTTAAATATCAGGTAGAGGAGCATTAAAAGATGATGATGGCGATCATGACGGGCTTAAGATTTCCAACAGAAATTCCATGGATGAAAGTGATTAGTAAGTTTGAGTGATAGGGAAAATAGGATAATTTTATTTTTGAAATGAATGAGAGTGGTAGTTGAAGAGAGGAAACTAAATAAAAGGGAAGGATGCCGTTTGGTTTTATAGGTTTTTGTGAAAAAGAGTTTAAATTTGAATAATGAAGCTTAATACCCAAATATTTACGTTTAGACACAAGCATTTGGATGGAGAAATCTATACTTATGATACAAAGATGGTTTTTAGGAGAAGCGAGTGCAATGTGCTAAACCGATGCCCAAATTTTTTTTCTATACTAATACAACTAAGAATTTGATCACATATGGTCCAACAAGACAATAACTAATAAGCCTGTGTAGAGGAGCATAAATGGATCATAAAGCCCACATATCAATCTATACATTTATCTTAAATATATATTTAACTAGTATAAACAAGGATAAAATGGAATTCGAAGGCGTACCTTTTAGCGTTTTAGGTTGATTTGCAAACGTTTGAATCCACACAGATTTATGATGCTCATATACTGATGATCCCAACCCAAAAGGTTTTTAAAAAGTTGTATTCCTTCTCATTTTTGTTTTACGCCCAAAAATGTACAATTACTTTTATTAAAAATTTATTATGATATTAATGGATTTTAAATCCATGCTTTTGTTTTTGCCTTTAAGAATGATGCATGTTTACAGAAAAATATTTTGACATGTTTCTTAAAATATTTTGGCCTAAAAGAACTAGAGCTTTTGTTTTAATAAAAATGATAAGTTGACTAAATTTTGGATCTCTAATAATCATTATTAGTAAATGGATAATTTATTTATTTTGAACACTTTTTGTATCCTGGAACCCTGGGCTAACACTAGCCGGTAACATTTCTCGAGTGTACCGTGGGTTTCGGCTATGCAGATCGAACAGACTAGTTGGCCCAGGTTGTTGTTTTAACGGGCTTTTCATTTAGACACAAAACAATATATTTATATATTCAAAGAGTTAAGATGTACCTTTTCGAGATAAAACTTCTTAAGGTAACGGAGCTCCAAGAATATTGGCATCGAAGATCCATGATCACTATGATGATCCATCAATCTTCTTTAAGTGTTAGAAGACATATAGCAAATAGATTTTAAAAATGAGGTAAAAACTATACCTAATGATTTAATAAAAAAATCCTTCTTTATAGTTTTCAAAATTTATTTGATAGAATTTAAAGATTATAAAATACAATATATTTTAAAAGTCTTTGATAACCTGCTCTTGATACCAATTTTAAAAAACTTAAAAAGGATTTTAGTTAATTATTTGTTAGAATACGTTTGATCTAGTAACAAATGATAATAATATAAATTAACGAATACTTATAAGAAAGAAATAAGTGCAAGGATATATGAATGACATAAGTATTTATAGTGGTTCAGCTATAAGGACTCCTTCATTGCCCTACTCCACTCCTTGAGTCACCTACTTGAGAGTTCGTAATCACTAGTCACCAAACTCCTTTAATTGGCGGAGAAGTCTCACAACGTTGCTTACCCTTTATCTGGTACTAAGCTAGATACAGAGTCCTAACACCGGTAGAACCAGACCTACGTCGCTTACCCTTTATTCGGTACAAAGCTAAATACCAAGTTCTAACATAGGTAGAACTAACCTTTCATCCCTTTTATCACAAAACCGAAATACTATATTCTAACCCACTAGAACTAGCCTAAATACCCTTGACATAATGCAAGAATTGATTTGAATGAATGTGATGTATGTGATGATGATCTAAGATCAGTAGATAGATCTGCATGTGATGGCAGATGCTTACGACAAGTGAATCTTGAGGCTTGATCCCGTATGCAAACTTGGTTACATCTTCTCCTATTAAGAAAATCATCAAAACTAAAACATGATATGTAACATGATTTGAGATCAGAGGTTAGGAAATGCAAGAGAGAATGTATGAGTGAATGGATGCAACAACAAGAGAAAGGGCTTGGTATTTATATCCAAAATTAGATACTATTGCACGGTTCTCGCGGTACCTTCTTTGTAAGGTACCATCTAATGCAAATACATGAAACCGACCTGTACTATTTACTGGTTCCTGGCGAACCCTTTACAAGAAGGTACCGGCCAGTCTTATTAAAGGGAACTGGCTATTTGACTATAGATACAAATTTTTGCTAAAAATATTTTATAATCTTTGAGGAATTTTACCAAGATTTGGATGATGCAATGCATGAGGTAATTTACACTTTGTTTTCTTTATATTACTTGTGCTGTAATGAAAGTAATACAAGTTACTTTTATGGACAAAAATAATAAGTTTGTTTGGAAATCAAAACGTAAAGATATATTTGTTATTTAAACAAAGTATCCGAGTTGATTTGTAAAGATATATAGACGACAAATTATGACTTGTGTAGTTTAGATTATGTGGAATAATAATGACGGACGATGATCATGATAAGTATGATGAATGATGCGAAGGATGAATATGATGGATGATGTATGATGAATGTAGAGTTAGAAAACTATTGGTTTAAAACATATCAACTTTATTTTCTACTTCCGATGATTTTATGATTATCATCGAAAAAACACGGATAGATCGTAAATTATAAATAAACGTTTTTACTGCTTATTTGTATTAACAAAATGCAAACAATTGGTCGTCTCCTGTTCATCTAGAGATTCAAGAGATTGTTAAGCATGAAATTGCTCCTATCGTTAACCAAGTTGACGTAAGAGTAATACATTTTGAAAAGGAATTTTTGAAAGAAGCAGCTAAATTTGTTCAAGACTTCAAATCTCTTGCAAAAGAAGCTGATGAATCTCTGGATATGATCAAGGTTTTGGAAAAAGAAAATGAGCGTCTCTTGAGAGCAGTTGTTAGTTAGGATATTATGTCTATCGTGCAAAATCTTTCTGTTGTAGATACATCAAATCTCCAAACTGAGCTTGAACGTACGAAAGAAAAGCTTGAAACATGTATCATTTAAAAGGAAAATGAATATGTTGTTATTTGAAATAAATGGTACAAAAAATGTGAGGAATGCAAATATGACAAGATTTCATACGATAAAGCCTATAATGAAATGCAACATCAAATCGAACGGTTGCAAGCTTAGTTGAGAGATCTCAAGGGAAAGAGTATGAATACTCAATGTGCATTAAATACCCTTGATCCTTTGTCTCAGAAACTAGATGATGAGAACGTATCCTTAGAATTTCAGGTTTTGTATTTAGAAATAGAGAATGAACATCGTAAGTCAATTTACCAAAACCTTTTTGACTCTATCAAACAGACACGAGCTCAAACCAAACTCAAAACTCACGCTTTGCAAGAAAAACTTAATGATACGATTTATGAAAATGCTATGTTAAGAGCCCAGTTACATACCAAGTTTTCTAAACAAAATGATGCAGTGGAAGGTACGAGTGCGAATACTAAGTTTGCAAAACCATCAATCTTGGGAAAACCGCCTTTGTAATCTCTCAGAAACCAATCAGTTGTTAGACAACCGACTACGGTTAAATCTGAACAACCTAAATTTCCAAAAAGTCGATTTATTCCCAAGGTTGTTGTGATCAATGATTTGACAAAATCAGTCACTTCACACTCGGTACCAAAAACACAAGAATCAAAAGTAGTGGAAAATGACAAAGTGATTGCACCACGAATGTTTTAAATTAATCCTTTTAAGAATTTTAGGATAGACGCCTTTGTGCCTAACAAACATGTAAAAAAAGCGTTAGGACAAAATCGATCACTGTTTCATAACCTCGTGTCATCACTAAGAAAGATGTGAATTCTAACAAAAGTGGTTCATCTTCTACAGGAGTAGAAAGCACTACTAGGAGCAGAAGACCACAGCCTAGGAGCAATACAAAGAATGATAGGGTCCCTTTGCAACTAAGAGTAGTTGCATCAAATATAATAAAGATGAAGTAGAAGAACACCATAGTAATTTACTATCTTTAAATAATCAGAAACATATGTCATCTGATTGTAATAACATTAAGCTTGTTATCCGAAATGATAAATCTGAGGTTATTTGTGCTACATGTAAGCAATGTTTGATTACTGCTAATCATGATGTTTGTGTGCTTAATTATGTGAATGCCATGAATTCTTGTGATAAAAACCAAAGTGCTAATGTTTCAAACAATGCAAATCAAAAGAAACATAAGGCAAATGTCAAGAAATCAAAGAAGTTAGGTTCCAAAGAAAGACTTGCTTCACCTAGGACTAGCAAACCAAGAACTTGCCTTAGGTAGTTACTAACTGGAAGAATTTTTGACCTTAAGGGAAAATTAATTGAATCTAGTGACTCTGAGTGTAAGTCTGACACATCTGTGTGTGACAATGCAAGTGCTTCCAACCCTCAGGAACCTACAAGCAAACGGTTTCTAAATTCTACTTCTTTTCTTGGCAGGTTATCGAGATTTGTATATGGTGTGTCGACTCGGGTTGCTTTAAGCATATGACTGGGAATCTGAAGCTGCTCATCAACTTTGTCTGGAAGTTTATGGGAACTGTACGCTTTGGAAATGATCATGTTGCAGCAATTCTAGGTTATGGCAATCTTCAATGGGGGAACATCTTGATTACACGGGTTTATTTCTAGAATGAGTTGATCTGTTAAAAGGAAATCGTTCTACCAACCTTTACACCATCAATCTCCATGAAATGACCTCTACATGTCCAATTTGTCTCATGGCTCATGCTACATTAACCAAGTCATGGTTATGGCATCAAAGTTTATCCCACCTTAATTTTGAAACCATAAATGATCTTGCAATATACAATCTCGTCACAGGTCTTCCAAATTCAAATATATGAAAGATCATTTTATCCATCATGTGAGCAAGGAAAAAGTAAGAAGCCACCTCACAAACTAAAACCAGTTCCGAATTCCAAGAATAGGTTACACCTTCTTCATATGGATTAATGTAGGCCAATGAGATTCGAAAGCATAAATTTCCAAGAATAGACCGGTGCCAGGTACGTTGAGCAGCCTGAGTCTGCGGAGCGACTTGCGATGTGGTGTCGCTCAGACTTAGGTGAGTGTAAAACTGCATGTTATGGGCGTTGTCCTGACCTCTCTGTTAGTAGTGTCTGGCGTGTTATTGGGCGTCATACTCTTTCTTTTTATTGTAATATCCCTTAGGAGCTCGGTACGAAAGTTGTGTTTACCCCTATATGGGTAATGGGGCTATTATCGGCTCTGGTGCGGGTGCCGGTGGTAACAAATTGTATGGTTTTAGTCTGGTTGGGGGGGTGGTTGGGGGGTTTGGTACGCGTGCGAGTTTTACCCGGGTTTTGTCCTGCTTGGTTACTATTTTTCTAGCCTATTTTTTGTTCTTGGGTGTGCGTGGTTTCGTGCGTGGCGTGGGGGTTATTTGTATATTGCACTCCCCGGGTTATATAGGGGGATTGGTTGGTTGTATGTGCTTCTCGTCGTGTTTTGTGTTGGGAAGGGGACGGTGGTTAGATTATAGGTGGGATTGGTTTGTGTTTGTTGTGGTGTGACTGATGCGTGTTAATATTGTAGATGGAGTTGTGTTAGTATTGGTGTGGTCGATCTTGCGGTAGTTGTACAGTGGTGGTGTGCCCGGTTTTGTGCATGGTTGGATAGGCACTTACGTGGTAGGGGGGTATGGCGGGTCGACATCTGGGGGGGGCCTGTTGTGGATTTAATAGGTGTTGCGGGCTTTGCGGGTGTGGGTTGTTCTTTGCGGGGTGTGGGTTTGGTGCGGGGCGCAGGTATGGCCGGCGGCGGTAGTGGCGGTGGGCGGTTGTGCGGTGGCGTTTTTAGGTGGGTTGTACGTTTCTTGTATGTTGGGATGTCGGTATTATATTATGAGGGGGACGGTGGAGGGGTGTTACTTGGGTGCCTACATTGGGTTCTTATGGTATAGATGCGATGGGGGGAGGGTTTGGGGTCCGGTATAAGGTTCACTTATAGCCGGGTACCCCAGGTGTTGAACCGTGACAGATGGTAGTGGCTTTGGTCGGATGGTTTGCGTTTTTTATGGGGGGTTTAGTTACGGTGGTGGTGATGTATTTTATCGTGGTTGAGTAACTAGTTAGGGTTGAGGGGTTGGCGGATGTTTGGGCAGGGGGTTTAATTTGGTTGAAGGTTTTGTACGAAGGACGGTTTTTGGGTGGTACGTTTTCCGGTGAAGTCCGCCAGGACTAGAGGTCTCGGATCTAGGTCTCGTGGTTGTACTACTGAGTATTTTCATAATAGTGGGGTCGTAGCTGGCTTCCTGGTGTGTTGGAGAAGCTGGGTTAGTATGGTATGGGGGTCGGGTTAGGAAAATTCCTCCGTGTTCATGGGTGGGGCTGACGGAAGATACTAACTGGTGGAATTGGAAGGTTTGATGGGATAATGGGGGAGGCGCTATGCGGTTTGGTGGTTGGTGGTTAAGTAGGATGTAGGTTTTTGTCTGGGTATTGGTTTCGGGCGGCTGGTCCGGCTTCGGTTGGTGGGTTGTGGTTTGTGGAGCGCGTTTAGGTTCGTGGGGCTGGAGGGTGGTCTCAAGCATAGGGATCGATGTGGGGGGTGATACTGGTTGATCGGACGTAACTGGAGCGTTGGTTTGTTCTAGCCGGTTATGTAGGTTGCGTAATCTTCTGTTTAGGATTTTCATGAATTCCGGGGTAGGTTACGGGACCAGGTTGGGGGGTTTTACACCCCGTTCGTGGGGTTGGCGGTTAGGGGGTCATTTTCGCGTAGTTTTTCTATTTTACTATTTTTTCTGCTAATTTTTTATTCCATTAGAACCATCGGTTATAGATAAGTGTAATGTCTGGTCTTCGGGATGGTCCTTTGTGTCATTGTCTTCTGAGGGTATGAGTTTGGCGGTTTACACATTCTTAATATGCGATTATTGGTGGCCAATGAGATTCGAAAGCATCAATGGGAAGCGGCTTTCATATGGATTTGTGTGGGCCGATGAGAGTCGAAAGCATCAATGGATTTCTTAGATCAAAAGATGAAGCTCCAAAAGTGATCAAAACTTTCCTAAAGAAAATTCAAGTTCTACTACAAGCTCCAGTCATCGTTGTAAGAACCGACAACGGAACAAATTCACAAATAAAGAACTTAAAGCTTATTTTGAAGAGGTTGGCATCCCTCACCAAACGTCAGCTGTTAAAACCCCTCAGCAAAACGGGGTAGTTGAACGAAGAAATCAAACGTTAGTGGAGGCTACTTGAATGATGCTAATATTTTCTTGTGCTCCGGTATTCTTATGGGCTGAAGCTATAGCTACTGTGTGCTATACTCAAAACCGATCCCTAATTCATAAAAATTTAACAAGACACCGTACAAGCTTATTAACGATATAAAACTAGATATCACATTTTCTACATGTATTTGGGGATCTTTGTTATCCCAAGAATGATCGTGAGGATATTTGGAAGCTTGGTGCGAAAGGTGATATAGGCTTTTTCATTGCTTATTCTGCTACTTCCTATGCTTATAAAGTCTACAACCGAAGGACTAGGAAGGTCATGGAGACGATGAATGTCATATTTGACGAGCTTTCAGCAATGGCTTTTGAGCAATGCAGTTTAGAATCCGAGCTTCAAGGAATGACTTCTTGACACCTCAGTTCAGGACTCGATCTTACTTATGCTCTGTCAACAATAACATCTCAAAAACTAACTAAACATGAATTGGAACTCTTGTTCGAAGCAATGTATGATGATTATATAGGTGGTCAACCATCCGATGCTACAAGAACTGCTCCTACTGCACCAGCAACTCAGAATCTTCATACTCCAAATGCATCTACAACAACTGCAGAATCTGCACCCGACACCAACAAATTCATCTACAGAGGCTCCAGCTTTCCAAACACTTCACAAGATGTTGACGAGCTACAACAACAACAACAACATTTTCAGCAACAAAATAATCAACCTCAACTCCAATCTGAAAGCAGTTGTTGATAATGTCCACAATGCAATGTTCGACGAGCATATGTTCATAAATCCATTTGCACCATCCACAAGTTCTGCTGAATCATCTTCATAATATATGGATCTGTCAAACATGCATACGCTCTATTAACTGTACCAACATGAATACCAATGGACTAAGGATCACCCTCTGGAACAAGTGATAAGAGAACCCTCACGACCAGTATTGACAAGAAATTAGCTATGAACAGATACAGAAATGTGTATTTATGCACTGTTCGTGAGCACTATAGAACCAAGAAATGTCAAAGAAGCTATGAACGACACTTGATGGATTAAAGCAATGCAAGATGAGCATCTCCAGTTCAAACGGCTTGATGTATGGGTGTTAATTCCTTATCCGGACAAGATAAAATCCCTTATTATGAAATGGCTATTAAAAAACAAGCTCGATGAAGAAAACACGGTCATCAGAAACAAATTTCGTCTGGTTGTGAGAGGGTACTACCAAGAAGAAGGAATAGATTTTGAAGAATCCTTCGCTTTGGTTACTAGGATGGAAGCTATCAGGATATTTTTGGCCTACGCTGTGCACAAATTGTTCATTGTTTATCAAATGGACGTAAAAAAACATTTTTGCATGGTTCATTAAAGGAAGAAGTGTACGTATGTCAACCTGAAGGTTTCATTGATGCTGATCATCTAAGTCATGTCTACAAGTTGAAGAAGGCAATATATGGGTTAAAGCAAGAACCGAGTGCATGGTATGACGAATTGTCAAAGTTTCTCCTACAGAATCACTTCACCAAAGGAACAATTGATCCAACACTGTTTACAAGATGCTACGACAACGACATCTTAGTGGTACAGGTCTATGTAGATGATATTATCTTTGGTTCAACAAACCCTAGATATTCCCAATTATTTGCCGACCTTATGAAAAGCCGCTTGAAAATGTCGATGATGGGGGAAATGACATTTTTCCTTGGTTTACAAGTTAACAATCCCGCCGTGGCATTTTCCTAAACCAGTCCAAGTACGTGCTTGAAATTATAAAAAAACATGGCATGGAAAATTGCGATCCCATTGGTATTCCAATGGAGAGTAAACACAAGCTTAATCTTGATACGAATGGGACTCCCGTGGATGCAACGAAATATCAAAGCATGATCGGTTCCCTAATGTATCTTACTTCAAGCCGACCGGACATTTTACATGCTACTTGTTTATGTGCTCGGTACCAGGCTCATCCAACCGAGAAGCACCTCAAGGAGGTAAAAAAGGATCTTTTGTTATCTCCGGAGAACCGTTAATATGGGTCTCTGGTATACGAAGGATTCTGGTTTTGAACTGACTGAATTATCAGATGCAGATCACGCGGGATGTCAGGACACCTTCAAGAATACTTCCGGAGGAACTCAATTCTTAGGCGAAAAGCTAGTGAGATGATCCTCGAAGAAACAAGACTGTTCAGCGCTATCAACCGCGGAGGCAGAAGATGTGTCTTTATCCGCTTGCTGTGCTCAAGTCCTTTGGATGAGAACACAGTTAACAGATTATGGCTTTTACTTTGAAAAAATTCCTATCTATTGTGATTCAAAGTCAGCCATAGCCATATCCTGCAACCCGGTCCAACACTCGAGAACTAATCACATCGTTGTCCGCTACCATTTCATAAAGGAGCACGTGGAAAAGGTTACTATTCAACTGTATTTTGTCAAGACAGATTACCAACTGGCCGACATCTTCACTAAAGCCCTTCCACAGGATAGGTTTAATTATTTGGTTCGTCACCTTTGTATGCGCAGTTTATCTCCACATAAGCTTGAACGTCTTGTAAAATTACAGTAACACTTTGTATATATTTATCAGAAGAGCAAAATACAAAATTATAAAACATATACAGTAGAAACTCTATAAAATAATACACTTGGGACCACCAAAATTTACTAATTAAAAGAGTTATTAATTAATCGATAAATTAATAATTATTAATTTATATATTAATTAATATTTTATGAGAATGTAAATAAAGTTCGAGCGGGAGTTTCTACAAGTTTTAAAACATGTCTTTTCTAATTTTTCTATGACTTCTAAGTAAATGTCAGCTTAGGACTCGGTCTTCAAAGAAAGGAACTTGTACATTTATGTGCATTAAGCCTCAACAAGGGGAAGTTCATATCTTCTCGGACTTGAGCAAAGTTTTACAAACATTCCAAGTTTTGAATGCTCAAGAGAAGTAATAAAGTAAAGATAATTATTCAGATATAATAAAAATCTTTTCTTCTTGAGCACAATTTTTCAAGATATATTCAAAATCTTTCAAAACTGTGTGCTCAACAAACTCTCCTTTCCAAGTATTCACTCTAATATATTTTTGAGGGGGGGGGGTAAAAATATTTGAAAAGAAAATATAAGTTCATTTGTCATGCAACATTGTTTTCCCCATGCGCTTTCATTCCATAAGCGAGTTAACGTACATTAACTTGTATTTTAATCCTCTTATTAAATACAAAATTACAACCACATATGCAATTTTTGAGAGGGAGTATAGTGATTAAAATGTGATCAATATTGCTTATTTTGGATAAGAACTTTTGAACTTAAGTGCGTTCTCGACCTCGCATGTGCAAAACTCTTTCATAATATGACGCACATGTGTAGGGGAGCTTTTTGGTGAAATAGAAAAATCTCAGTGTGTTATAAATGATTTTTCAAACACGTTGTTTACTTTTTCAAATAGATTTATGGCTACAATGGTAATACCTAATGACCAACCAAGTGATGATATTCAAGGAGATAAAAGGTGGTTAAGGTTAGGTATTGTTCCATGATCCAGCCAGAACCGAAGGGATCTACCCAGGGACACTCCAATAGATAGATTAGAAGTCCTTAGGTATGATATAAAAAAGGAGAAAAGTGAGAACGAGATTGAATAATAAAAAAGAAAAGTTATGTAAGGGTGAAAAGAAATGAGCCCTCCATAACCTTAGACAGAAACCGGGTCAATGCATACTCTATCGGTAATCACAAAGATGATTATGATATTTAAGACAAGTCATCATGGACCCAGTGATGCAATGCACAACCCTCCCATCTACTCAGGCTTCTCTCAAAATGTTTTATTTCTTACCGAGAACAACACGCTTATATCGACTTTCTCATTCCGAGATAGTTGATATTGAAAAGGTGGCAGTTTGCTCCAGCCTTCGATCACCAAATAACACACATGCACTTATAGAGTCTAGAGCCAACGAGATAAATCATAAATCTCATTAGGACACAATTTCATATACACTTGTTGTTCATCATCAAGAACATAAGTTGTACAAGAGTCCTACGCATTATCCTTGTGATCTTGCTAGAACATTCAGAGTGATACTCTTTAGTAATCACAGTGACGAATGGAAATCCTTCTTGTGTCAACATCAAACAGCACTGCAGTAGGTGACTTGCGAGATCCTATATGAATCAAGATTTTGTCAGCTGGATATTGATTTTGGTCTAGTAAATGAATTGATGACTCAATCAGTCAGATAGTAACTAACTAATTTACTCTTATCGTGTTGTTTACTTTGATACATTCTGGTAAGAAGAACTAGCAAGTACGGTGAATCTAATGCATCTGCGTTAGAGGATCTAACACTTTGAGTTGGAAATCCTGTCAAGGAGGCTCTTCTAAATTGAATCTACCTGATCACAGGTACAATATTTATACTGTAAAACGATCCTCACGTAACCAGAGGTTAACGTTACTAAAACTAACGAATGACAAAGACATGATTCATCTATATCTGCTGTTTATCACTAGCATTCAAATGCAGGTACAGACGACGAAGTAACGACCTCATTCCAGCAGCGTCATATTCATTACCACAAGCTCATGCTCAAGCTACAAAGACATACTATAAGCATAAATGATTCAAGAATCAAGAAAGCTCAAGATCAAACAAAGACAAAGACTTTTGCAACTCTAATATCCAAGATCTTCCTTAAAGACATCAAGACTTTAAAGACAAATATTGACAAGGGAGATTGTTAGCAAGCTTTCAAGATGATGCAAAGTATGAGCATGTTGGTCAAGACAAAAGATCGCAAGATGACAAAGTTTTCAAGGAGAAAGATTTAAAGATCTCAAAATTAAAGACAAAGTCAAGGCTAAAGACCAAGAAATCTAGATAAAGATCCAAGATCTAAGATCACGAGCATGCAAAAGGAGTGTAGTATATTGGATATCATAACACAAGCAAGAGATGATGGGTTGGCTACTTAATCTTAGAGAGAGAAAGTGATATTTATAGA
>BQNB010073711.1:0-32023 GCA_026074375.1 Tanacetum coccineum
ATTTTCTCATGAAGCTTAGAGCGGGTGTTCTACCTCTAAACAGTTCATAAGGGGTCTTGTTATGAGGCTTAACTACTAATACCCTATTATGCACATAGCAAGCAGTATTAACTGCTTTAACCCAAAATGTAGTAGGTAACTTAGAGTCAACTAACATAGTTCTAGCAGCCTCAATTAGTGTCTTATTTTTACTTTCAGCAACACCATTTTGCTGAGGAGTTCTAGCTATACTAAATTCATTCTTAATGCCTTTCTTTTCACAAAACTCACTCATGACTCTATTTTTGAACTCTGTTCTATTGTCACATCTGCTTATCTTTACTTTCTTATCAACTAGATTTTCTACCTTAGTTATAAAGCTCTTAAAAATGCCACTAGTCTCATCCTTAGTTGCTAGAAAGAAAACCCAAGTAAATCTGGTATAATCATCAATGACAACTAGACAATATTTCTTATTCATCAAGCTGCTTACAAAAGTTGGTCCAAACAAGTCCATATGCAACATGAATAAAGGCTGAGTAATAGAGTTCTGAATCTTGAACTTGCAAGAGGCTTTGTGTTGCTTTCCCTTAAGGAAAGCAACACAAGTTTGGTCATTTTCAAAATGTTTTGTAGGTAAACCTCTCACAAGATTTTCCTTAACAAGTTTATTAATAGTTTTAAAATTTACATGACCTAGCCTCCTATGCCATAGCATTGATTCATCAAGTGTGGTCTTTGCAACAAGAGAAGTTAAACTCTCTTTAGGAACAATATTCTTTATATCAACAATGTACATATTGTTCTTTCTAGGAACTTTAAGTAAAACCTGACTCTCATCAGCTAACTTAAAGTCAGGAGACAGAACAAAACATCCAGTGTCAGTAAAAAGAACACTGTTCTTTTTGTCACACATCTGTGAAACACTAAAAAAGTTCAACTGTAACTCTTTGACAAAGTACACATCCTCAAAATCAAGCTTACCGGTTTTAAGAGTTCCTTTACCAGTAATTTTCCCTCCTTTGGCTCCTCCCCTAAAGGTAACATATCCTCTATCAAATTCCTTGAAGTATGGGAGATAGGACATGTTCCCTGTCATGTGCCTTGAGCATCCACTATCAACATAGCCTTGATCTTCTTTTTGTGGATGACCCTGCACATAAAAAATAAGAAAATTAGTTTCCTTTGGTGACCCAAGCCATCACTGACTTGGATCTTCCTTGTGCATCAACATAATTATGTCTCTTCAAAGTAGTTGATGCACTATTAAGTTTGGTAGGTCTCCAAACCTAACATGCTGGGGCCTTAACATCATTAACCTGATTTGCCCTCACAGCATTAACTACTGCTGAATTTGACCTAGCAGTATTAACTGCTTTTTGCCTAGCAGTATAAAATTCTCCCTTAGCAGTATTAACCTTTTTGCTAAATTTTTTGTTAGTTAATGATGTTCTTATTTGATTGGGCCTCTTTACAGTTGATTGTTCTGATTTAGAAAAATGTAACATTGGTTTAGCACTATAAACTATAGTTTTGGGATGAGCAGTATTAACAGGCCTAGCAGTATTAAGTGATCTTAGGCCAGTTTTCATTAAAACTGCTCTTGGAACCATGTTCCTGTGAGCACTAGGGTAAGCCTTTTTAGAAGAATAATTGTAATTCACCCTTGCATAAATATTCCCAGATACCACCCTTTCCCTTTGATGGTAATTGCAGTCAGCCTGCACATGGTCAAAACTTCCATATATAAAACAAGTTTTATTGTACATCACAAAGTCACTTCCTAGCTGTTGGGACTTCTGATTATTCCAGTTTCTTTGATTTCCCCTAGGATTTTGTGACCTATACATTTCAGCATACTTAACTGGTTTCCTAACTGGTTTTTCTTGTTGTTTAGGTCTAACAAATTCTATCTTAGCAACAATAGGAAAAACAATTTTCTTCTCTATTTATCATCTGACACCAACTCCTCAACCAATGGGGCATTAAGAGATTCCCTAACCTCATTAGAAATATTTTCACAAACACTCTTACTAGTCTTAGGTCCATAGCCTTCAAACTCAGGCTGTTGGAACTCCTCTAGACCAGAGTTGGACAAATCAAACTTTAAGGGTGAAAATAACCCTGTAGGGGGAGGTGGAACAACATTATAGCTTACAAATCTCATACTCTTTCTACTTTTATCAGTTATTTGACTCCCTATTAATTTGTCTAGACTCTTAGAAGCATTATCAAAATTTTCAATTTTAAGTTGATTGCTTTCTTTTTCTTGCTTAAGCTTTTCTAACTCACTTTTAAGCATACTAATTTTTGAGTCTTTATATGCGATATCTCTTTTAAGAACAACAAGTTTCTCACATAAAATAACCTCATTCTTTTTGTAAAAGACAAGTTACTCTTCTACAGATGCTAACCCTCTTTTATAAGTAGCTAAATTAAACTCAGATTTGTTAAACTCTATTCTTAAATCATCAAGTTGAGTTTTAAGAGTTTCAAAGCTTTTTATACATTTTTTTGAACAAGTTTTATCATTATGTACCTTAGAGTCTGAAAAAGCCATAAGATCCATGTTTGTAGGGACTTCTTCATTTGCCATATAACTACAGTCAAAACCAGCCCCATCAATAGCCACCATGGCTTTGGAAGAAGTTTCTTCTACTTTTACAGTCCTTCTAGAGCTGTCTTGATTCCTGTTTCTGCTATCTTGGTTCCTAGGTCCTCTACATTCCCTTGCAAAGTGTCCCATCTTGTGGCAGTTAAAACACTCTACCTTGGACTTGTCATATCCAGCTGTATCACTCCTATTGATAGTGATCTTTCTACCAGTTTTCTGGAAAAACCTTCTTGTCCTCATGCTCAGCAATGCTAACTGCCACTTCAAATCCATCTCTTTTATGTCATCTTTATGGATTTGTTCAAGGTCCTCATATACAAGTTAAGACCCGTTTGGTTGACTTGCCAAAAATGCATAAACAGTGTCATCACTTAAGTTAGCAGTACTAACTTGAGTATTAGCAGTGCTAACTTGAGTGCTAGCAGGGCTAACTTGAGTGTTAGCAATACTAACTCGATAAGCAGTATTAACTTCATTAGTACTGCTAGGGGATGATACAAAAGTCATATTCTGAGAACTTGAGCTTGAGCTTACAGTTCTTTTAACCTTTTGTTCAACAATCTTGAAATTGTTGTAGAGATCATCAAAGCTCATTGTGTCTAGATCAGGTTTATTCCTCCAGACCACAACATGAGTATTTCACTCAGAAGACAGACTTCTCAAAAATTTCAAATTAAGATCTTATTGTCAAATATTTTCACCCAAGATAGCCAGCTAACTTACAATCTTCTGAAGCCTGTTAAAAATAGAGTCTTAAAAATAGAGTCAAGAGACTCTGTGCTTGGAGCACTAAAGTTCTCATACATTTGCTTCAGAAGAGTCTTCTGAGTCTTCTTTGTGGCTTCATTACCACCAAATCTTGTTTGTATAGCAGCAAACAAAGTCTTAGCATCCTTGTAGTGATTAAATGTCATTAGATGTTCATTAGGAAGTGCCATCAGTAAGATACTTCTTGCCTTCACATCATTCTTCTTTTGAACCTTTTCTTCAGTAGTTATAGGACCTGATATTAGTGTAGTTGAGATACCATCAGCATTTGTTGTTGTTTGAGGTACTAGTTTGAATGAGTTTCCATTCTCTATGACATCTCATAGAGCATAGTCTTGTACTTGAAAGTATTGCTCAATCCTTAGCCTCCACATATCATATTCACCCTGTTTGAGAATGGGCAACTTTGCAGTAGTAGTGGTTTGTGCAGTTTCTAGATCCATCTCCTCCTTGTGAGTAAATAGTTCTTCTTGTTAGTTTCTTCTAGATCAAAGTTTCAGAACACAATCTCTGATACCACTTGTTGATCCTAACTTAAGATCGATTCCTTGGCTTGTAAAGTTTAAGTTACTTTGGATAGAACCAGAAAAACTATGGTAGAAACTTTGTGAATACTAAAGAGTATGCGGAATCTACTCTTTAATACTTAGAAGAATATTAATGAAACAGTAAACTGTATGAACAATGATATCACTGAAAAACTCTAATATTATTATTATCAATAATACGAGTACTCTGTGTAGTACTAGGGTTTACAACCTTAAAGCTATATATTAAAAATGTATGAATGAGTATCTATAACCATAACCTAGGATCTCCTTTTATACACCAAGGAGTCCTTTACAAGATAACTATAAATCTTCTATAATTCTAATAAATAACTGCAAATCTTCTAACTTAATAAGATATACACTGAATAAGTAAATACATATCACTTAACACGTCTTTATCACTTTAGCAGTCTTAATCTTCATGCAACAGTCTTAAGTCCTTCAGCAGTCTTAAGTTAGTACTGCAATACTAACTTACTCTAGCAGTACTAACTAGTTAGTACTGCCAGTTGTAACTTGAGCAGTACTAACTGTTGGCTTGGCAGCACTAAGTATGTAGACTTTTAATTCCCAATAAACTTGTTCGATAAGTTTGCTTCCGTTCAAGATGAAACATTGTATGAGTATTACTGGAGATTCTCTCAGCTGATCAGTGACATGTATACTATTGGGATGACAATGAAACAAGTTCAAGTCAATACTAAGTTTTTGAATGCTCTTCCACCAGAATGGAGCAAGTTTGTCACTGATGTGAAGTTAGCAAAGAGTTTGTATACCATCAACTATGATCAGTTATATGCATACCTCAGTCAACATGAACGACATGCTAAGGAAGTACGTCTCATGCGTGAAAGATATCCAGATCCTCTTGCAATAGTAGCTAATTCTCAAACTTTATACAATCCCTCTCAGTCTCCACAACATTCAGTTCCTACAATGCGTACACCCCTTTAACAATTCACACAAGTTTATGCAGCACCCATTCATCATCAACAACATCACACTTCTGTCAATCCACTACAACAATTAGTTTCTCCACAACCATTTATATCTCCTTTAGTGACACAACAATCTCAAGCTGAATTTCCTCAATTAGACTCTGGTCTCGTTGTTCCTACATTTCAGCAAGGAGAAGATCCGATTGACTGCATTAACAAAGCAATGGCATTCATATCTGCTGTGACATCAAGGTTTCCACCTTCAAACAATCAACTCAAAACGTCTTCCAATCCCAGAAATCAGGCAACCATTCAAGATGGAAGATTCACTATTCAACAAGTTTAAGGAAGACAAACTTAGAGTTTTGCTGGCACTGGAAACAGAGGAATTGCTACTACCTCAAGGGGAAATTATGCATCTAGTTAACCAAGAGTTGTGAAGTGTTATAATTGTCAAGGGGAAGGGCACATGGCGAGACAGTGCACTCAGCCAAAAAGGCCAAAAAATTCTGCATGATTTAAGGAGAAGTTGATGTTAGTCAAAGCATAAGAAGCTGATCAAATATTGGATGAAGAGCGACTTGCATTCATAGAGGACCCTGGAATAGAAGAGGCTCAAGTTGGTCAGCAGACAATCCCTCCAAATTCAACTTTCTAGACTGAAGATTTGGATGCATATGACTTAGATTGTGATGATATATCCTTGGCTAAAGTGGTTCTGATGGCAAATCTTTCAAGCTATGATTTAAAAGTCCTCTCTGAGGTACCATATTATGATACCTATCCGAATGATATGATTAATCAAGATGTGGAAGAGATGATGTATTCTGAACAAACACATATTGTTGATTTTCCAGATAATGAGATAAACAGTGATAGTAATATCATTCCTTACTCTCAATATTTGCAAGAATCATAAGATGCGGGTATTCAGGATACTAATTCTTCTGCACCAAATAATTTATTGGTTATATCTTTGGTTGAACAAATGACTGATAATGTAGCTTAGATAAGGAAAATCAGACAAATAAAATGGTAAATGAATCCTTAACCGCTAAGCTTGAGAGATACAAAGAACGTGTCGCCATTTTTGAACAAAGACAAAACGTAAATTTAAACAAACGTGAAAAATTAATAGATTCTCAAATGGATGACCTAATTCGAAATAGAAATGCAAAGCTTGCAGCTTTTTAGCAAGAGATCGATATACTTAAACAAACTCTTTCTAATCATGTCAAAGAAAAATAATCTTTATCAACAACATTAATTGTTTTAAAAACAGAATCTAAAGAAAAAGAATCTAAATACATTGACAAGGAAAATGTTTTGGAAAACCAAAATAAAGAACTGGAAAACATTATTTGTAAGTTGTATCGATCTACGAAAGTAATGCATATGTTAACGAAACCATAAGTTTTTTACAATGGCACTCATAAACAAGCTTTTGGTTACCAAAATCCGTTCTATCTTAAAAAAGCTTAGTGGATTAAACCAACATTATATGATGGTAGTGTTATTGCTAAGAAACATGATGTGATTTCCGTAATTGATGATGAAGAGACATTGATCTCGGAAGAAGAGAGTCGATCAAAGATGCTTGATAAACACAATGATCCAATTTCCATAAAGCATAAAATTAATATTTATCCAATTGATTATTCATAGTTGAATAACATAAAAGAAGATTTTGGTAAACATTTTGTTGCTAAAAAAGAATTGTCTGCAGAACAAGCTTTCTGGTTAAAACATTCAAATCATACTTTTGACACCTCTGTTAAGTCACATACACCTATTAGAACAGAAGCTCCTAGTGAACTTCCTAAGGTAAGTTTGGCAAGTAAAAGTCTTAAAAAGCTAAAATATCATCTTAAAAAGCTAAAAAAGATGACCACATTCGATGCTATTACATCAGGTGCGTAGGGTTTTAAACATACAAATGCTTGTTTTCTAACTGAAATAATTCCATTTATAAAATTTTTAAGAGACACATTTAATGCGTTTGATAAAACTCTTCTAGATGAAATTACTGAAGTTCAAAATGTTTTTAACCAAATGGAAGCTGCTGTTGATCAGTGTTTTGTAGATAAAAACGATATTGAAATTCAAATCAAACAACTTAGTGATAATGATCAACTCTTGAACCAAATCATGTCTTAAAAAATTTTGCATATTGCTGTGAATTTTGTTGATATTATTGATATATCTAAATCATGTGTGGATGAATGTAATAAGTGTCTTGAACTTGAGATTGAGCTTCTCAAAAAGAAAGATTTCATTGAAAAAGATGTTTACGATAAACTTGTCAAAAGTTATTCAAAATTAGAAAAGCATTGCACCTCTTTGGAACTAGCAACTCAACTTAATCAAGAAATTTTTTCAAAAGGACAATTCTGGTGAAAACCAAAATGCTCCCATATTTAATCAATTACTTGAAATAAATGAATTGAAAGCTCAGTCACAAGAAAAGGACACGGTCATAAGAAAGTTGAAGGATAGGATTAAATCTTTGAGTGGAAAAGATAGTGTCGAAAATGTAAAGAAAGACATAGATGAGATTGAAACAATAAACATTGAGTTAGAGCATAGTGTGGCAAAATTAATTTCTGAAAATGAAAATTTAAGAAAAGAACGAGAGACAATTTGATTCAATTAAAATGACACGTGTTTGATCTAAAGAATATAGTGACTCTCTAATTGCCTAAATCAATGCAAAGTCTGTTAAAAATTTGGATTTAAATGCTCAAGTTCAAGAAAAGGTTTTTGCTATTGCAGCATTGAAAAATGAATTAAGGAAACTTAAAGGTAAAAATATTGTTAATACTGCGGATTCAAAACCTATTGCTACCACTATTTCTCCGGGATTGTACAAGATTAATTTAGAACCTCTAGCTCCTAAGTTATTGAAAAACAAGGATGCTCACATAGATTACATTAAGCACTCTAGGGATCACGCGGACACTCTTTGGGAAATAGTCAAAAACGCTAGAGCTTTAAGCCGGCTAGATAGTAATTTAGACTCGGCCTGTAAGTACGTTTAAAGAATTCAAGAAGTGTTGGTATATGTTACAGATACATGACCTTGTCTATCAATACCTAGTGAAAAGTTAGTGGCTGTTACACCACTAAACAAGGACAAAAGAGTTAGATTTACTAACGCTATCACATCATCAAGCAACATTCCCAAACAGACTAATTCTCTTAAAAAACAAGACTCTAAGAAACCTTTGTTGCATTCTACAAGAGTAAAATGTTCTACTAGTGCTAGCAGATCAAAGCCTTCAGGCAATTTAAAGAACAATAGGATATCGCAATCATCAAGTAGCAACAAGATCAATAAAGTAGAAGACAAATCTAGGAGCGTTAAGTCTAGGAAGAATTAAAAGAATCATGTTGTCAAACTAAATGTAATGCTCATGTCATGCAATCTATGTTAAATGTGAATTCTAAATCTGTTTGTGCTATCTGTAATGAATGCTTATTTGATGCAAATCATGATAAATGTGTTCTTGATTATGTTCATGATGTGAATGGATTGTCTAAATCTAAAACTGTTAAGCGAAAAAATAAAATGAGAAAAGTATGGAAACCTATGAGAAAGGTGTTCATTAAAATTGGATATAGTTGGAAACCTACTGGTAGGACATTCACTATAATTAGAAATAGGTGCCCTTTAACTAGGATTACCTCCACTAAAATTGTGCCTACTAAGGAAACCACTACCAAATCAGTTCTTACTCCATCTCAAGGAATCATAGTTTATAGTAGGAGACCTAAAGTATCAAAATTAGTAGAATCGAGTAGTAAATCTAAGATCACAGAATCTAGAATCTCTAACTCCTCGGACTCTACTCAATCTGGGGGATCCACTATTTATAATGTTCTATATTCTTCTCTTATTGATTGGAGGTTTTCCAAATTGCTCTGAGGTATTTGGACTCCAGATGCTTCAATCATATGACCAGAAATCGCTCCTAACTCATCAACTTTGTTAGTAAATTTTTAGGTACCTTCAGATTCGGGAATGATCATATTGCTAAGATAATGGGTTATGGAGACTATCAAATGGGAAATGTTACAATATCTCGGGTTTACTATGTTGAAGGGTTAGGACACAACTTATTCTCTATGGGATAATTTTGTGATTTTGATCACGAAATAGTTTTTTGCATACACACCTGCTTCATCTGTGACTTAGATGATGTGGATCTACTCAAAGGATCAAGGGGTTCAAATCTATATACTTTATCTCTAGAAAATCTGTTGCTATCCTCTCCTATATGTCTCTTGTCTAAGGCCTCAATGACCAAGTCTTGGTTGTGGCATCGAAGATTATCTCATTTGAACTTTGATTATATCACTTCTCTTGCCAAACAAGGTCTCGTTCTAGGTATTCCAAAACTAAAGTATAAGAAGGATCACTTGTGCTCTGCCTATGCTCTTGGTAAAAACAAGAAACACTCCAACAAACCCAAAGCTGAAGACTCCATTCAAGACAAACTCTATCTGCTGCATATGGATCTTTGCTGGACAAAGAGGATTCAAAGTAACAATGGAAGAAAATATGTTGGGAATTAAGCTCATTAGACTTAGTACTGCTAGAAGAATGTTAGTACTGCTAGGAATAAGTTAGTACTGCTAGTACTAACTTAACACTGCTAAGGAGATTTATACTGCTGATAAAGATTGAAGACTACATGAAGATAAAGACGTGTGAAGAGATGTAAAGACTTGTTAAAAGATATGTATTAGTTATCTTGTGTATAATCTATGTATTTAGAAAGATATGCATATAAGTTTAATGTTTTAGAAGATTCATATTAATCTTGTAAAGGACTCCTTAGTGTATAAAAGGAGATCCTAGGTTTTGGCATTAGTATCACATCAAATCAGTCTTTCATAGTATCAATAGCTTCAAGGTTGTAAACCCTAACACTATCAAAGATTATTCGTATTAATATATTGGCGCTTATTGTTTTGGTTATATTTTTGTTTGTCAAACATACATTGCTGTTATTCTTCTTAGTGGTATAAACTAGATTCCGCATAGTTTATATCATATACACAAAGTTTCATTCTTAGTACCTTTAGATTTATCCAAGGATACTAAACCTTACATCAAGCTAAGGAGTTAAATATCTATTCATTAGGATCAATAAGTGGTATCAGAGCTTTTTGTGAAGCTTTAAATAAGAAGAAACCAACAAAACATACAAGATCTAATTCTCAGTGATAAGATGAAGGCAAGAACTAATTCTACAACTCTGACTACAAAACTCCATATCCTCAACCCAGGGGATTTTGATCTCTGGTTAATGAGGATAGAACAATACTTTCTCATGACTAATTACTCCTTCTGGGAAGTAATTAAAAATGGTAACAAAGTGCTAAAGAGAACTGTTAGAGAAACTGAGCAGGAATATGAACCTACTACTGTAGAAGAAAAGTAGGAGATGAGGAATGAGATGAAAGCTAGAGGAACTCTGTTGATGTCACTCCCAAATAAGGATCAACTGAAGTTCCATTCATATAAAAATGCAAAATTGCTCATGGAAGCCATTGAGAAGAGGTATGGATGAAACAAGGAATCTAAGAAAGTTCAGAGAACTCTACTCAAACAACAATATGAGAACTTTACAGGATCAAGTTCAGAGACAATGGATCAAACTTTTGATAGGTTGCAAAAAATTATCACTCAGTTGGAGATTCAAGGTAAAATTATTACACAAGAGGACATGAACTTAAAGCTATTGAGAAGTCTTCCATCTGAATGGATGACTCATGCTTTGATCTGAAGAAACAAACAGGAAATAGAGACCATCAGTTTGGATGACTTATACAACAACTTGAAGATATATGAACCAGAAATCTCAGGATCATCAAGTACAAGTCAAAATCCACAAAATGTGGCTTTTGTATCCTCCAACAGCACTAACAGCAATAGCAGCACAAATGAAGCAGATAACACTGCTTATGGATTTAGTGTTGCTCATACTCAAAGTAATCCTACATCTGGAGATAACCTTAGTGATGCTGTGATCTGTACTTTCCTAGCTAGTCAGCCCAATTCTACTCAAATATCATGAGAGGATCTAGAATAAATTGATCCTGATGACCTAGAAAAAATGGATTTACAATGGGAAATGGCCATGCTGACTATTAGAGCTAGGAGATTCATCAAGAGGATAGGTAGGCAGTTGGATCTAAATGGTCAAAGAATTGGATTTGACAAATCAAAAGTGGAGTGCTACAATTGTCATAATATTGTCACTTTGTAAGAGAATGTAAAGCTCCTAGAAATCAGGAAAATAGAGAAAGAAAGATTAATAGAAGAACTATGACAGTGGAAACTCCTACTGAAAATGCCTTGGTTGCTCAAGATAGAATTGGAGGGTATATTAGCTAACCAAGATGAATGAAGAGCATCCTACAAACTTATGCATTGAATGGGTACATACATGTTTTCATGAAGTTCTTCCAGTTCAGATTCAGAGGTAGATTTTGTCAAATCATGTGTGTAAAGATTATGCACCTTAAAGAACAATATGAAGTTTTTCTTCTGATTATAGAAAGTCTTAATTTAATTATAGTATCTTATAAAGCAGGGTTTTATGAATCAGTAAAACTAACTAGCTCACTATAAGAAAAATGAGCTTGTTGAAGAAAGCATTAATGTTTTAAAACTTGAAGTCAAACTAAGAGACACTGCTTTAGTTGAAAACAAAAAGAAATTGGAAAAAGCAAAAAAAGAGAGAGATGAGTTAAAACTAACATTAGAGAAGTTTCAAAATTCATCTAAATCTTTGAATAATTTGCTGGAAAGTCAAGTCATTGAAAAGTTAAAAACTGGACTAGTATATAATGCAGCTTCTTCTACTGCAGCTTCTCCTGTAGTAGAAAGCTTTGTGAATTCATCTGGGATGTTAGAAAATCAAGAGAATAATAAGTCTAAATCTGATAAGGGATATCATGCAGTTCCCCCACCGTTTACAAGGAATTTCATGCCTCGCAAACCTAATCTAACATTTATGGATGAAATAGTTAAAAGTGAGAATTTGGATGTTACTACTGTAGTTACACCTAGTAATGTTAAGACAGTTGACTCAAATCTTGAGTCTGCTAGTGTAAAAAATAATGGTAATGTAGTAGAACCTAAAACTGTTAGGAAGAACAGCTTTAGACTGTCAGTCATTGAGGATTGGAATTCTGGTGATAAAAGTGAGGTAGAAATTATACCTAAAGATAAAACTGTTAGTTCTAGCACTGAAAAGATGAAAATTGTTAACACTGCTAGGGAAACAGTAGATAAGATAGAAACATCTAAACAAAACAAACATAATCCTAAGGGAAACCAAAGAAACTGGAACAACCAAACTTGTGAACTCAATCAGCAAACCCTTACATATGCTTCATATGGACCTATTTGGTCCTACAAATGTTAAGAGTTTAATGAAAAAGTCTTATTGCCTAGTTGTCACTGATGACTTTAGTAGATTTTCTTGGGTATTCTTTTTGGCCACTAAGGATGAGACTAGTGGGATATTAAAGACCTTCATAACAGAAATAGAAAATCAACTAGACCATAAAGTAAAAGTTATCAGATGTGACAATGGAACTGAGTTCAAAAATAGTGTAATGAATCAGTTCTGTGAAATGAAGGGGATTAAGAGGGAATTCAGTGTTGCTAGGACTCCTCAGCAGAATGGTGTTGCTGAGAGGAGGAATAGAACACTGATAGAGGCTGCAAGAACTATGTTAGTTGACTCTAAGTTACCAACCACCTTTTGGGCTGAAGCAGTTAATACTGCTTGCTATGTGCTAAATAGGGTCTTAGTCATTAAGCCTCATAACAAGACACCTTATGAACTTATTCGTGGAAGAACTCCATTGATAGACTTCATGAAACCTTTTGGGTGTCCAATTACCATCTTAAATACCAAGGATCAACTAGGCAAGTTGGATGGAAAAGCTGATGAGGGATTTTTTGTTGGGTACTCTGTGGTTAGCAAAGCAATGAGAGTATTTAACAAGAGGACCAGGATAGTTAAAGAGACATTAAACATTAGATTTCTTGAAAATGCACCTAATGTGACAGGAAATGGACCAGACTGGCTTTTTGATGTTGATTCTTTGTCAAAATCTATGAACTATGTGCCAGTTATTGCAGAAAATCAAACTAATGGTATTGCAGGGAAAAGAGATAACATTGTTGCAGGTCAAGCTGAAAAGAAGATAGAACCTGAACAAGAGTACATCTTAATACCTATCTGCACAACTGATCCATTAATCTCTCAAGATCCTAAGGTCAGTGAAGAAGATGCTGAAGAGAAGACTACTGAAATGGATGAAAGTGGAGCTTCAGATAAAGATGGGGAGGATGATCAAGCCACAAGAAGTGAGTTTGAAAGGCTACTTCAACAAGAAAATCACACTATACATACTAACAGTACTAATAGTACTAGTACTGTTAGTACACCTGTTAGTACTGCTGGACCATCTTGTACTGATGATGATCTATCATCACCAGTTAATGCTGCTGAAGCTTCTAATGCATTTGAGGAACATCTATTTGAACAATTTTCTCCTTTCAAAAATGCATTTACACTTCCACCTGTTTCAAATGTGACTCTAATGAATGATACTAGAATTTTTGGTAATGCTTATGATGATGAAGATATGGGGCAGAGGCTGACCTAAACAACTTGGAAACAACCATGACTTTCAGTCCTATTCCCACAACCAAAATTAACAAGGATCATCCTAAAGACCAGATCATTGGAGACTTAAATTCAGCCATTCAAACAAGGAGAATGACCAAGATTTTTGATGAACATGCTATGGTGTGTTACATTAATAAGCAGAGGAGAACAAATCAAAAAGATTATCAAAATTGCTTATTTGCCTGTTTTCTCTCTCAAAAAGAACCCAAAAATGTGATTTAAGCTTTGGAAGATCCAAGCTGGGTAGAGGCAATGCAAGAGGAGCTTCTGCAATTTAAACTTCAAAATGTTTGGACTCTGGTGGATTTATCTAATGGTAAGAGGCTAATTGGAACCAAATGGGTCTTTAGAAATAAGAAATATGAGAGAGGAATTGTTGTCAGAAACAAAGCAAGACTAGTTGCATAAGGTTATACCCAAGAAGAAGGCATTGATTATGATGAGGATTTTGCTCCTGTTTCTAGGATAGAAGCAATTAGGTTATTTTTGGCCTAAGCATCATTCATGGGGTTTATTGTGTACCAGATGGATGTGAAGAGTGCCTACTTATATGGTACTATTGAAGAGGAGGTATATGTTTGCCAACCTCCTGGTTTTGAAGATCCACATTTTCCTAACAAAGTGTATAAGGTAGAAAAAGCTTTATATGGTCTACACTAAGCTCCTAGAGCTTGGTATGAGACTTTGTCTACCTACTTAATTGAAAATGGATTTAGAAGAGGCACTATTGATAAGACTTTGTTCATCAAGAATGATAAAGGTGATATCTTGTTAGTACAAGTATATGTTGATGATATCATCTTTGGATCCACAAAGAAGTCTTTATGTGATAAGTTTGAAGGGTTAATGCATAAGAGATTCCAGATGAGTTCTATGGGGGAACTCACTTTCTTCTTAGGGTTACAAGTACAACAGAAGAAGGATGGAATCTTCATTAGCCAGGACAAATATATGGCTAAAATATTAAAGAAGTTTAATTTTGCTACTATAAAAACAGCAAGCACTCCTATGGAGCCTAATAATGCATTGGTCAAGGATGAAGAAGCTGACAATATAGATGTTCATTTATATAGATCAATGATTGGATCATTGATGTACTTAACAGCTTCTAGGCCTGACATAATGTTTGCTGTGTGTGCTTGTGCAAGGTTTCAAGTTACACCTAAAACCTCACATATTCATGCTGTGAAGCGGATCTTTAGATACTTGAAAGGTTAACCTAAATTGGGCCTTTGGTATCCTAGAGATTCACCATTTAACTTGAAAGCTTTTTCAGATAGTGATTATGCTGGTGCTAGCCTTGACAGGAAATCCACAATAGGAGGTTGTCAATTTCTGGGAAGAGGTTAATTTCATGGCAATGTAAGAAGCAGACTATAGTTGCAAATTCTACTACTCAAGCAGAGTATGTTGATGCTGCTCATTGATGTGGACATGTGCTATGGATCCAAAATCAAATGCTTGATTATGGGTTCAACTTCATGAACACCATGATTTATATTGATAATGAAAGCACCATTTGCATTGTAAAGAATCCAGTGTTTCACTCTAAAACCAAGCACATAGAGATAAGGCATCACTTCATCAGAGATTCTTATGAGAAGAAGTTGATTCAAGTGATCAAGATTTACAAAGACTATAATGTTGCAGATCTTCTCACAAAGGCTTTTTATGTTAGCAGGTTCAAGTTTCTAATTGCTAGCATTGGATTACTTAATCTTTAAAGATGTGCTTGTCTTAGAAATGTATTTGGAAGTAAAACTTGTAGTTGTAAGATTAATGCTCCTAGGCAGGTTTTAGTACTGCTAGGCGAAACATTAGTACTGCTAAGTATAATTAGTACTGCTAGTTATACTTAAGACTGCTAGTTAAAACTGTTAGTCATAATTGAAACTGTTAAACAAGATCTACATTGCATTATGTATTCTTAGTTTTGGACTAACATTTGCAGGATAAGCATATTGAGTACCTAGTATTGAATTGGGGGGAGGACATGCAACATCAAACAAAGGTGTGTAATGAGTCAAACACCTATGCAATTTAAAAGAGGTCAGGAAACTAAGATACCTTAGTCTAGTGGTCCCCTGAAAAGGTTGATGATGAGGCTGTCCATAAGGAGTTGGGTGATAGAATGGAAAGGGCTGCCACTACTGCTTCTAGCTTAGAAGTAGAGCAGGACAGTGGTAACATCAATAGGACCAAATCCATAGCAACACTTAATGAGCCAAGTCCTTAGGGAACTGGTTCAGGTAGTGGTCCGAAGTACTAAGATACCATATTGGGGGTGTAGATGCTCAAACTAGGTTTGAGACTACATCTAAATAGTCCAATGATCCACCTCTCTCAAGAGTTCACACACTTGGAAGTGGAGAGGACAGTATGCAACTAATGGAATTAATGGCACATTGTACAAAACTATCTGCATTGGTGAGCTCAAAAGAATAAAGAGATTTGTGATATAAAAACAGAAAGAGTGATTTGGTGAGCCAAAAGAAATGAGAGATTCAGTGAGCTTAAAAATAGAAAGAGAGATGTGAGTATGAAAAACAGACAAAGAGTTTCAGTGAGAAAAAGAAATGAGAGAAATTATGAGATGAAAAATAGAAAGAGAGCTTGTGAGAATATAAATTTATGATGGAAATGCTTGTTGGAACAGCATTGGTGTTTATACTGCTAGGCATAAACTTAATACTGCCAGTATTAAGTTAGTACTGCCAGGCATATCTTAATACTGTTGGGTAAAGTTAATATGGATGGGCTTAAACTTAGTACTGTTAGGCTAAAATTAGTACTGGTGGGTGACCTTTAGTACTGTTTGAGGTATAACAGAATTTTCTTAATTAATTAATAGCCGTTGAGATATTTTCGCCAACAACTTGCTTATAGGGGTCTATGATTTGGAAAATTCTTGATATTTCTTTCTCTTATAAGGTTTCTTTAAGAAAGATATTCAATTTTATAAAGTCAGTCAAATCAAAACCCTAAGTGCTCTCTACAAAATCTCAATTAACTTTACTAAACTCTCATATTCTCATCAACGAACATAACCCCAGAACCCTTATCATAACTTCATCAATCATGGCTAATTTAGAGTTCTGTGATACCCATAACATGGTCGCTTACTTACTCAAACCAGAAGGAAGTGAAGATTTTCAACAGATATTAGATTTCCTCAACACAAGTCACATAAAGTAAGCTCTTACTGAAAATCCTATTATCTATACTTCACTCATTCAACAGTTTTGGCAAACTACTTTTACAAGCACACTTGAAGATGGAGAAGTGGAAATAACTACAACCATAGATGGCCAACTCAAGACTATTACTGAAGCATCTCTTAGAAGACATCTTAAGTTAGAAGATGCTGATGGTATTAGTTCACTACCTAATGTTGAAATTTTTGAGCAGCTTGCTTTTATGAGGTATGCTTCTGATTTTGACAAGTTGACCTTCCAAAAGGGTCACTTTTCCCCTCAATAGAGATTCTTAATACATACTATTCTTCATTGCTTAAGCCCTAAGAAGACTGCTTGGGAGCATTTTAGTAGCAACATAGCAACTGCTATCATTTGCCTGGCCACAAACAGGACTTTTAACTTTTCTAAAATGATTTTTGAGGGCATGGTAAAAAAATTGGACAGTAGGTCTAAATTTTTGATGTATCTTAGATTCATTCAAATCCTTTTGAACAAACATCAGAGATTGCTTCTACCCTACAAAAGAACTTATGTTGCTCCTACCCTCACATAAAAACTATTCAACAACATGAGAAGGGTTTCCAAGGGTTATACTAGGGTGAACATTCCACTATTTTCAAGCATACTTGTTCAAGGTCCAATTCAGCAGGGTGAAGGATCAACAGTCCCAGTTGAGTCCCATCACACACCTATCACTACTCCATCCACCTCACAATCACTACTTTCGTCACCCTCTAAGGTACCTACACCACCCTATGATTCACCTCTCCCAGGAAGTCACATACCTAAAAGTGATGAGGGTAGTATGACACTTAATGAATTGACGGTTCTTTATACCTAATTGTTAACAAAAGTGACCAAGAAGGTATATGGTAATGCTTACACCAAGCTCATCATGAGGGTGAAGAAGTTGGAACATAAAGTTAAGTCAAGGAAACCTAGAAGAAGGGCAAGAGTGGTTATATCTGATACTGAAGAAGATTTAGAGGATCCTTCTAAACAGGGGAGGATAATTGCTAAGATTGATCAAAACCACTCTATTTCATTGGTACAAGATAAAGGAACTTCATTGGTTCAAAAGGATGCTGAGATTCAGGGGAGGACTAGTGCTGATACTGAGATACTTTTAGATTAAGAAGAGCCTACTGAACTAGTGGAAGATTTTAGAAGTGATGAAAAGGGTGAAAAAGAAATTAGTACTGCTAACATATTAGTTTGTAATACTAGTGAGACTCTTGAAGTTAGTACTGCTGCTGAAAATTTAGTGTACATCAGAGGGAGTGCATAAAAGAGAATAGATAAAGTAAAAGATATTATGAAAGAAGATGAATCTGTTCAGAAGAAGGCAAAGAAGCAACTAGAACAAGAAAGACTTAGGCATGAAGAAGCTATTAGATTGCAAGAACAGATTAATGAAGAAGAAAGACAAAGGATTGCTAGGGATGCAGAAATAGCTAAACAGTTACAAGAAGAATTTGATAGAGCAAGACAAGAACAAGAAATTGTAGCTGAAGCTGATCAAGCCCATGATATTGATTGAAGTGATCCAGCTATGCTAAGATATCATGCACTTCAAAATAGATCTTTCTCTGTAGCTGAAGTAAGGAAGAACATGTGCATGTATTTGAAAAATTAGGGAGGATACAAGCAGAGTCATTTCAAGGGAATGAGCTATGAAGATATTAGACTTATATTTGAAAGAGTGTGGGATCAAAATCATACTTTTGTACCTAAGGATTATGAGATTGAAAAGGAAGTGATGAAGAGACATGGATTTGATTTTCCACAAAAGTCTATTAAGAAGAATGATAAAATTAAAGCTTTAGGTTTTGTTCAAAAGCAACCTGCAGAAGAAGGAAAGGAAAAGAAAAATGATAACAGTCAACAGCAAGGATGAAGTAGTAAAAAGAGATCAAGAGAAGATTCTGATGAAGACAATGCCAAGAAACCGAAACTAGAGGATGATGCTGAGAAGGAAGAGCTTAGAGATAGTATGGATGTAGTTCCAAGGGATGATATTGCTATTGATGTTGAGTCTCTGGCTACTAAATACCCAATAGTTGACTAGAAGACACATGTTTTAACAGAAAATATGATGTATTATCAAATCATCAAAGCAGATAGAAGTTCTAAAAATTACAAAATATTCAGTGAAATGCTTGATGATTTTGATAGGCAAGATGTGATGGATCTACACAAACTGGTACAAGAAAGGTATGATGCAACAAGTCCAGAAGGATATGACTTGTTACATTGGGGATATCTAAAGATCTTATTTGAGCCTAATGAAGAAGATGAAATAAAGAATCAACAGGACTACAACTTGATAAGCTAGAGATTATTTGACTCATGTGGAATTCATATAATACTAACGCATACTGGAATTGCTATTCACATGATGATAGAGAAGAAATATCCTCTTACTCAATGAATGCTTTCATAGATGTTAAGTAGAAGACTAGAGGTTGATCAAGAAAGTAAAATGGCATTTGAACCTCTCAGGTTTATAAGGTCACAACTTCAGAAGTAGAAGAATGTTTGGAAGAATCCTCTCAGAAAGGTTTAATTCAAGAAACTTGATGATTTGAAGGTAAATCACAAGTTTAGGGGAGGATTGTTGGGAATTAAGCTCATTAGACTTAGTACTGCCAAGTCAAACTGTTAGTACCGCTTAAGTCATAACTAGCAGTATAAACTAGTTAGTACTGCTAGAAGAATGTTAGTACTGTTAGGAATAAGTTAGTACTGCTAGTACTAACTTAACACTGCTGAGAGGATTTATACTGCTAATAAATATTGAAGACTGCATGAAGAAAAAGACGTGTGAAGAGATGTAAAGATGTGTTAAAAGATATGTATTAGTTATCTTGTGTATATTCTATATATTTAGAAAGATATGCATATAAGCTTAATGTTTTAGAAGATTCATAGTTATCTTGTAAAGGACTCCTTGGTGTATAGAAGGAGATCCTAGGTTTTGGCATTAGTATCACATCATATTAGTCTTTCATAGTATCCATAGCTTTAAGGTTGTAAACCCTAACACTATCAAAGTGTGTTTGTATTAATATATTGGAGCTTATTGTTTTGGTTATATTTTCTGTTTGTCAAACATACATTGTTGTTATTCTTCTTAGTAGTATAAACTAGATTCCGCATAGTTTATATCATATACAGAAAGTTTCATTCTTAGTACCTTTGGATTTATCCAAGGATACTAAACCTTACATCAAGCTAAGGAATTAAGTATCTATTCATTAGCATCAACACTTAACACACATAAGCATCGTTGCTTATGTTGTCAATATTCAAGTGAATTTCATAATGAAATGCATCTCATTCTCAAATACATTCCTTACAATTGATATGTTGGAAATTAAGCTCATTTGACTTAGTACTGCCAAGTCGAAGTGTTAGTACTGCTTAAGACATAACTGGCAGTATAAACCAGTTAGTACTGCTAGAAGAATGTTAGTACTGCTAGGAATAAGTTAAATAAAGTATATTACAGCTAATACTAACTTAACACTACAGAGGGGATTTATACTGCTGATAAAGATTGAAGACTGCAAGAAGAAAAAGATGTGAATAGAATTTGAAAGACGTGTTAAAAGAGTAGGTATAGATAACATGGTGTATATTCCCTATATAATTAGAAAGAAATATCCATATAATCTTAATGTTTTAGAAAATCAAATTATACTTGTTACAAGGACTCCTTGGTGTAAAAAAGAGATCCTAGGTTTTGTCATTAAGTATCGACATCATAATCAGTCTTTGCCATAGTAATCCCATAGCATCATGGAAGTTAAACCCTAACACTATAAAAGAGTGTTCGTATTAATATATTAAAGCTTATTGTTTTGGTTATATTTATGTTAGTCAAACATACATTGCTGTGATATTCTTCTTAGTGGGTATAAATTGAAGATTTCCGCAGAAGTTATATCCTAATACACAAAGTTTCATTCCTTAGTACCTTTGGATTTATTCCAAGGATACAAAACCTTACATCAAGCTAAGAGTTAAAGTGACCTATACAATAAGGATACAATAAGTTTGAATTAGAGCTTTAAGTGAAGGCTGTTTTTTTGAATAAGAAGAAACCAACAAAACATACAAGATCTAATTCGTAGGGATAAGATGGAGGCAGGAACTAATTCTACAACTCTGACTGCAAAACTCCCTATCCTCAACCTAGGGGATTATGATCTCTGGTTAATGAGGATAGAACAATACTTTCTCATGACTGATTACTCCCTCTGGGAAGTAATTAAAAATAGTAACAAAGTACTAAAGAGAACTGTTGGAGAAACTGAGCAGGAATATGAACCTACTACTGCAGAAGAAAAGCAGGACGGGAGGAATGAGATGAAAGCTAGAGGAACTCTGTTGATGGCACTCCCAAATAAGGATCAACTGAAGTTCTATTCTTATAAAGATGCAAAATTGCTCATGGAAGCCATTGAGAAGAGGTATGGAGGAAACAAGGAATCCAAGAAAGTTTTGAGAACTCTACTCAAGCAATAATATGAGAACTTTGCAGGATTAAGTTTAGAGACAATGGATCAAACTTTTGATAGGTTGCAAAAACTTATCACTCGGTTGGAGATTCAAGGTGAAATTATTACACAAGAGGACATGAACTTAAAACTGTTGAGAAGTCTTTCATCTGAATGGAAGACTCATGCTTTGATCTGGAGGAACAAACAGGAAATAGAGACCATCAGTTTGGATGACTTATACAACAACTTAAAGATATATGAACCTGAAATCTCAAGATCATCAATTACAAGTCAAAATCCACAAAATGTGGCTTTTGTGTCCTCCAACAACACTAACAGCAATAGCAGCACAAATAAAATAGATAACACTGCTTATGGAGTTAGTGCTGCTCATACTCAAAGTAATCCTACATTTGGAGATAACCTTAGCGATGTTGTGATCTGTGCTTTCCTAGCTAGTCAGCCCAATTCTCCTCAAATGTCACGAGAGGATCTAGAACAAATTGATCCTAATGACCTAGAAGAAATGGATTTATAATGGGAAATGGCCATGCTGACTATTAGAGCTAGGAGATTCATCAAGAGGACATGCAGGCAATTGGATGTAAATGGTCAAAGAGTTGGATTTGACAGATCAAACGTGGAGTGCTACAATTGTCATAAATATGGTCACTTTGCAAGAGAATATAAAGCTCCTAGAAATCAGGAAAACATAGGAAGAGAGATTAATAGAAGAACTATGACAGTAGAAACTCCCACTGAAAATGCCTTGGTTGCTCAAGATGGAATTAGAGGGTATGATTTGAGCAACCAAGCTGAGGAAGAGCATCCTACAAACTTTGTATTGATGGCATATACATCTTCAGGAAGTTCTTTCAGTTCAGATTCAGAGGTAGATTCTTTTTCTAAATCATGTGTAACAGCTTATGCTACTCTCAAAGAACAATATGATAGTTTGTCTTCTGATTACAGAAAGTCTCAATTTAATTATCTTATAAAGCATGTTTAGAATCAGTAGAAACTAGACTAGCTCACTATAAGAAAAATGTGGCTGTGTTTGAAGAAAGCATTAATGTTTTAAAACTTAAAGTCAAACTAAGAGACACTGCTTTAGTTGAAAACAAAAAGAAATTGGAAAAGGCAGAAAAAGAGAGAGATGAGTTAAAACTAACATTAGAGAAGTTTCAAAATTCATCTAAATCTTTGAATAATTTGCTGGAAAGTCAAGTCATTGATAACTTTAAAACTAGACTAGGATATAATGTAGATTCTTCTACTGCAGCTTCTCCTGCAGTAGAAAGCTTTGTGAATTCATCTAAGATGTTAGAAAATCAGGAGAATAATAAGTCCAAATCTGATAAGGGATATCATGCAATTCCCCCACCGTTTACAGGGAATTTCATGCCTCGTAAACCTGATCTAACGTTTATGGATGATATAGTTAAAAGTGAGAATTTGGATATTACTACTATTGTTACACCTAGTAATGTTAAGACAGTTGAGTCAAATCTTGAGTCTGCTGGTGTAAAAGATAATGGTGATGTAGTAGAACCTAAAACTGTTAAGAAGAACAACTTTAAACCTCCAATCATTGAGGATTGGAATTCTGATTATGAAAGTGAGGTAGAAATTATACCTAAAGATAAAACTGTTAGTTCTAGTACTGAAAAGATAAAACTTGTTAAGACTGCTAGGGAAACAATAGAGAAGATAGAAACATCTAAACAAAACAAACACTATCCTAGGGGGAACCAAAGAAATTGGAACAATCTAATGTCTCAAAGATTAGGAAGTGACTTTAAAATGATTAATAAAGCTTGTTATGTTTGAGGTAGTTCTGAGCATCTTAATTATGTGTGTGATGAAAAGGTTATAAGACCAGTGTGGAACAACTCAAGAAGGGTGAATCACAAGAACTTTTCTTTTAAAATGACTCACCCTCACCCTAATAGAAGATTTGTTCCATAAGCATTATTAACCAAGTCTAGCAAAATTAATACTGCTGGTGCAAGTGTTAATACTGCTGGTGCAAGTGTTAACACTGTTGGTGCTAGAATTAATACTGCTGTCAGACAAGTTAATATTGGTGGCTCAAAACCAACTTTGAATCATCCAAGATCAATATCAAATACTTAAAAAAAGGGATATTTACAAGTCAAAAGGCCATTTAACACAAACAAGAACTGGATTTTCAATAAAATAGTTAATACTGTCAGGGTAAAAAATACTACTGCTAGGTATAGAGCAGTAGTAAGTGAAAACAAGGGAAAAGGGGCTAATGTTGTTAAGGCCTCAGCATGCTGGGTTTGGAAAGCCAAAAACAGTCATGCATCAAATACTTTTAAGAAATATTCTTATATTGATGCACGAGGCAGATCCAAGTCTATAATGGCTTGGATCCCCAAAAGAGCCTAATTCTCTTATTTTATGTGTAGGGCAACCCACAGCAGAAGGAGTACAAGGAAAAAGGAGTTATTGACAGTGGTTGCTCAAGGCACATGACTGGAAACAAATGCTATCTTACTGAGTATGAAGATTATGATGGTGGATTTGTTTCCTTTGGAGATGGTAAAGGTAGAATTTCTAGAAAAGGTAAAATCAAAACAGGAACATTAGATTTTGAAAATGTGTACTTTTGTAAGGAGCTTAAGTATAACCTGTTTAGTGTGTCACAAATATGTGACAAAAAGAATAATGTTCTTTTTACTGACACTGAATGTCTTGTCTTATCTTCTGACTTTAAGCTACTTGATGAAAGTCAGGTTTTGCTGAGAGTTCCAAGAAAGGATAACATTTACAGTGTTGACCTGAAGAGTGTTGTTCCCACTAAAGGTTTAACTTGCCTCTTTGCTTCCCCTCGTGTAGCATATAAATGGTTAAACATTTTAACATTAAGCTTCCCCTGAAACCCATATGTTAACCATTTTGTGAATCTTTAATTCTGTAGACTTTATGTAATGATCACTGATGAAGAAAACTAAGTATAACGAACTTGATGCTGAAGTAGAATAACCCAAACTTGTGTCTTATATCTTGTACTATCCACGTGACGTCAAACTCATACCAAGACCAAAGTATAAGTAGATCGCAACCTCTTGACAAAATCCTCATCTTCTATGAGACACATAACCAAAGTGATAGCAAATGTGAGCTTTGAGCACCATAAGAAAAATCACACACCTTTGCTAGATTTTGACAAGTCTTTGTCACATCGTTTCTAAGCACGAACAAGTTATCTTTAAAATGTAACACCCACTTTAAGATATGATAAGAACACAAACCTGTGAAACTCCACTTCAACTTCAAATAGGTGATAAATAACCGTCTTCGTAACCAATTATTCCAAGAAATCCAAAAATACGAGCCTTTTAAACCTTTGACAGCATCTACTTTAAACTTGGCAGCACTAATCATAAACTGGCAGGAATAACAAAAGCCAGCAGCATTAACCAAGTAGAGCAGCATAAACTACACAAATATCCATTAGCAGCACTAATGTATGTTCGAATCCAACAGCAGCATAAAGTATCAACGATAGCAGCACAAACATTCTCGTTATTTTGTTTTGGCAGTATTAACGTATAAGTATGAGCAAGAATAACAAGTACACGATCCTTAGTAGCACAAACGAAGTAATAAAGATAACAGTAATGTTACTTTGAGGAATAGTACTTCGTGTCATAGAACCAGTAACCTCAGACCATCCTTCATTAACTTGACGACCAGAAATACAAAACTTAATCGACCCTCTTGTATCTTCTTTGTGGTCATCACGATACCTATAGTAAGAATCATAACCTCTTCTCAACGTGATCCTAAGCAGCAACAAACAAATAATATTAACCCTAGATTAGGGTTTTATTAAATCGAATATGCCAAGTTACTTCATTAAATTGCATCACAATCAAGAACTGATTTTCTTGCATTCTGCTCGAATTAATATTATCACCACAACGATTAGAGTTTTCCAGTAGTATCATGTTTTAGGCACGTAAACTCTCTTGACACAAACCAAATCCAGAAACACTAGGGTTTCCAGCCGTGTCTTCCTTACCTTAATCGTTGTTCGTCATAAGTGACATTCGTGTTTTCAATGCCTTCGACTCCAGAATTAGGGTTTGGTGTAAACCCTTGTCATGTCGCACAATAAACACCAACAAATCTTCATTAGATCGACACATTATGGTAAAAAAAATTAAGTATCCAGACGACACTTTTTAGTATCATAAAGCTGTCACTAATCCATCACTAAACTCCATTCTCCTTCCTCCCATAGCATTTAGCAACGTTTTTAGTGTAACACAACATTGATATCAAACCAAGAAACACTTGCTGCCCTTCCCTTGATGTCATTTATATATAAAAACATGCTTTTTGTTTTGATTATAATTAGGTTTTTGAAATACCCTAATGTTGCCGAATGTGACTAGTACTCAAAACAGAAAACTTGAACCTTCTTTTCTTCATAAACTCGACGTCAAAAACACCTTGTTGATCCTAGATCGAGATCCCCATGGCTCTGATACAACTTGTGAAAACCAAAGAATCATTTAAGCTCAGATTGTTTAGATCTTATATCTAGGATAAACAATAACAATGATAACAATTATGCAGCAGAATATAATAAAGACAATTGTTATTAAACAAGGTTTTATTACCATACGTTTCCACCAAGCCCCAATTCTATATGATCAGTATAGAACGGTTAGCACTTGTAACAGGGATCAAAGATCCTTGAGGCTACATATACCAACTAGACGTCTACATTGATCCAGTGTACACACTCACACATTTTTCTGGATGCTAAACCACACGACCTAATGTCTCTTTATATAGTAGAGATCGTCTAAGTTTACAAAGGATAAGAACAAATATAATTAGGAAACAAATAATATCTTCCACATTTTATCTTTATCTTCTATATCTTTTATCTTCTTAATGAGATCTTTTAAAATCTTCAAAATCTTCCATCTTTTGAAGAATTCCAGCTTTGCGTTTAAGTCCTTCTTGTTTCATTCTTTTATTTATTTTATCTCATCAAATCAATAATTCCCAATAGTCTAGGAATGAAGGAACAAATTGATTAAAAAAACCTTACTATGTAGTCTCATTACCATAAATGACTGATAAGGTACTTAAAAGTAAACAAGAACAATGAACTATAATCAAAACTGAAATGCCAAAATCAAAAAATTAAGAAATTTTTTTTGTCAGATGGGCGGCCCCCTTAATTCTTAACGGGCGGTCCCCTTAAAATTAAAGGGACCTGCCATACAATTAAGGGGACCAGCCATCTGACAGTAGATAAAAAGTTTATTATTATTTTCTTCTCTTTCTGAGTCTAGGATTCTATTTTGCACAAAATCAAATATTAGGAACTTTTCAAAAGAATAATCTATATACAAGATTACGTAACCTTGGTTTAGCCAAAGTTTAAGATTTTTTTTAAAAATATGTATATGTAAGTCCCAATACATCTTGTCAAAATCCTTCTCACGACTAGGAGACATGCAAAAATCTATTTTCATACATTGTTGATATATGCTAAAAACATTTTTCAAAATCGTGCATAATGATCTCGCACTTGATGTCAAAATATATAATCTAATATATATTTTGACAATCTTGTTTGAGCAGCATTAAATCAAGGAGCACCTGGATTATTTCACTCCACATTTGTCGCATAGAGGCACACACTAGGGTCATAAATACAAACATAAGTCTCATTCAAATATGTTTACAACATACTTTTCTTGTTTAAGAAATCTTAGGAGCATTACAACTATTAGGAGTATTAATAGAATTTGTTTAATATGGTTTCAATTGAAGACTTTTATTTTACCTTCTTGCATGCTTGTCTACGTGTTCTTATTTTCTAAATGCCCTTAGTCTTGATCATGTTTAAAACAAAATTAGCACTTTGATTGCCTATTTTCTTGCTTGTTAAATATTGTAGTATTAGTTGCCATAAAAATTAGGACTTGCTGTAAAATGGCCACAAAACAGTCCACCTTTTTACCATTTCCTGAAAGAAAACAAAAACTTGGACTTTCTGGACACTTCCAGGTGGCGGCCCCCTTAAATTAAAGGGGCGGTCCCCTTAAAATTAAAGGGGACGGCCATATAATTAAGAGGACCGGCCACCTGAAGCATGAATTTTAATGTTTCTTCCTACTTTTTGACCCTCATTCACCTAGACCTAGCTAAAATTTCCATGATCTCACCAACATTCCTTGGATTGGCTTTCTAATAATGTCCATCTACCCTTAGTTACACCATTTCCTTAGTATAAATCAACCCTCATCCTCAACATAATCACCATAATTATCTTGTTCAAAATGTCTTCCCCTCACAAACCTTTACCCAAACCTTCAAGGGTTGCCAAAATATCTGTAAGACCCATTTGGAGAAAGAAATTGAACTATTGTAACACATCAAATGAGGTTGATGTTATCTTACCAACACCAATACCCAAACCACAATCTTCTATCAATGAACCATCACTAGCAAACACCCCTACTACTCATTCAAATCATGTTTCACTACAATCTCAATCACTTCCACTTAGTGATTCTTGTAACACTAATGTTGGACAAGCTTCCATTCCACCACAAAGCATCAATCAATCTCAACCCCCATTTCCTCACTTACTTATCAATCCACGTGTTGCTAGTGTGCTTCATGCTCAAACTCTATCCTCACCTCAAGGTGACAACCACACTCAACCTCCACCTCCTCCATCTCCAAGTAGAGAAATGATCATGGATGACATTAATCAACCTCAAGACCTATCAACCCTCCTTGCCATGCATCTCTCATAACGTAACACTTCCTCATTACCTTACTCTCTAAATTTACCTCATACCCTCAACTTGGATCAAGTTGAACAACATGTTGGTTATTGTCCTTGTTGCATATGCACCCAAAAATAATTCCTAACCTTGAGTGAAGATATCAATTGGATTGAATTTTTTCTTACTCGACCACAACCACCACCTCAAATCCAACCTGACTATCCTCTAACAACCACCTCCGCTCTAAACTCTCCACCAATAACCAATTAAGCATGATACATGCTGACTTTTTCTCACTTTCAAATAAATGACCAACCCTCTCCTTTTACAAGCAAGTCCTATGGAATTCTAGGAATATTATGACCTTTGTAGTTTACTTCTATGTATGTTGTATTAATATGCTTCAAGCATATTATTTCTATTTGATGTATGCATGATTGTGTTTTATGCACAATTTTCATATTTAGATGAATGGTCTTTAGTATTATGCTTTTAAATATGCACTTGCTTGTCTTTATATATTTTTTTTCTTAACTTTATAAGTTGTGGATGTTAGCTTCACAAATAACATGGCACTTGTTAAGCATTGTCAACATATTTTTATATTTTTTCTCTCTTTGCTCTATATGTTAGAAATATTGGTGTGGTTCTTCTAACTTGTTTTGTAGCAAAGTTATCAATAGCTTGATTCCTTGGTGCCCTCGAACGAGGGGGAGTACACATCAAGGGGGAGCGTTCATCCCATCGACTTTTCACATATTCATCGATGAAGCCTTTTTGATTCTACAAAAGGGGGAGAAATGGAAATAAAATTTACTAAATACTTGTTTAAATATAATTTTACATTTAATGAGTTTAGATTTTGTAATCATCAAAAAGGAGGAGATTGTTGATAGAAATAATGCCTAAAAACGTTATTAATATTTTTCGACCTCTCTACGTTTTGATAATCACAAAATGTAAAAACGATTAATGAAAAATTATTTGTAAACAAGTAATTACTAGAAAATTTTCAAAAATTTAATCACTTAAAGGTATGAATAAACATATGCTTAATGCATTTCATGATCAAAGGAATTTTTTTAACCTCACATTTTTTTATAAAAATGTCACAAATATTTTTATATCTTTTACAAAACATTTTTATATTTAAAACAAATGTTTTATTCAAATAAATATTTTGAATTCAAGTTTTCTACCTAAAAACGGCTAGAAATGTTCCAGAAAACACCTCCCTTAGAAAAGACAAAATAGGAAGCGTCTAAGGCTGGGTGGCCCCCTTAATTATAAGGGCGGTCCCCTTAATAATTAAGGGGACTGGCACCCTATTTAAGGGGACCGCCCAGACAAAGCAAGCTCAGCTTGCCTATAAATACTAGACTATTCCCCACTGTTTTTCTCACCTTTTGCACACACTTTCTTTATGTTCTAAATCAGTTTATACTCTCCTTTCTTTCCTTTGATCATTTAATCATATAGCTTTGTTTCCAATTGATCCAAGCTTTGATTTTCAAGTGCAAGAGAATAATACTTCCTACCATCAAGTGAAAAAGTATTATAGCTTAGAGTGTGTCCTTGCAACCTTGTTGCAATTGTATCATATCTTGTAAATCTTTTGTGTATATTGTGAAGGTATGTAATGTAGTTGTGTATATTAAGTAGATTGTGGTGATCATTGCAAGTATAGTTAGATCGGGGTGATCTTAGTAAGTAGTGTTAGATTGGTGTGTTCAAGATAGTGTTTAGTTGAAGTAAAGTTGTGAAGAGAAGTATTGAAAGGTTGTGAAGGAGTTGTGAAGTGAAGTGAAGTTGTGGAGTAAAGTGAAGTTGTGAAGTGAAGAAAAAGTAGTGTGGTGAAGTGAAGTAGTGAATTGTCTTGAAGTAGTGTGGTTAGTTGTGATAGATTGGTTCTACCTAGGATTATAACTCGACATTATGCTTAGTGTCAAAAATTGGTGTAAGCTAAGTTGTGTACGGTTTTCTCCTCCTAAGGGAGCTTGTTGACATAGTGAAGAAAACTCTCGAGTTTGATACTCGGGGAGTGGAGTAGGGCAAAGAGGTGCTTCATTACCAAAACACTATAAATCCTCGTGTTGTGGTTTGATCTTTCCATCTCTTATCTCTTATCTTGCATACTTATTTCATATCTTGTCATTACTTATTTGATTAGTTAAATTGTTCATATTGTGCACATTGTGAATTAACATAAAGTCGAATCTAAGTTTTTATAATCAAGCCAAACATAAAATTAAAAAGCGGTAAACTATTCAACCCCCTTCTAGTTTTCCACATAGACTACAAGAAATCTAATACACGGAAATAAAATCTCACTTGAAAGGATTCAAGCGAGTAGAACTAAGCTAAACTAAGTTCGGAACCTAACTAATCCCCATGCAGCGACGCCAAAAAGTTGATGTACGGTAGTCGTAGGACTTCTACACGAAGTTTTACAACTCCCTAGGCAGTGTACCTAATCGTTGTAACGTAGTATAGGCAATACTTGGGGCTTAGCCGAGATCTACGGGATTGACAGGAGATTATTTTTGTATTTTTATATTTTATTGAAAGCAGTAAAATTAATGGTTTGAGAGGTTGGTTAATTAACTAATTAATTAAACAAAATATAATATATACTACTGGTGATAACTTTATGATAAAATATTGTAATTACTTGATCATGTAATACTCATTAGATTGCTTCTCCTAATCATGTTGCCTTGTCACACTCGTGATGATCTGTGTAAGTATTTCCTAAGTCATGAACGAATTACACGAACCCGTCGTCTATTTAATATTCCGTTAAGGCAACGCACAAGTAAGGTAGTATGAAGACTATTACAAGGCCCCTAAGAGTATATTAAATGCAATTGAAATATCTTAAGAGGGATCAACCATATTAGGGGTAAGGTAGTATGAAGACTGTTACCGATGGTATCCTTTCTACACTTCTTGCGTTTCCCTAGACGTCTATGCCAATTTAATATCTTATGGCTAGTTTTCTAAAGCCTAACGCGCACATTCATCACAAGAAGCAATAGTAAAAGGATCTACAATCCAACTTTCAGGCAATCATAAGTAAATACAAAAGAGAGTTTAGCCTACATGTTATAAAGGAAGCAAGAACATAAATCAATCAAACAACACATAGACATATTGAATGATTAAAGATAAACAATCTTACTTGATTAAAACATGGATTAAGATAAGTTACAATAAGGTTTTGAGGCCCTAAAAGCTGCTAGAATAATTAGGGCTCGTCTCCTAAAGTTATACAAAGTCACACACTCAAAACCTTAAAATCAGTTTTGTATTTATAAGAAAAGTGTCGCGACGACGTCGTGTTGTAGTCGTGACGCTGTCGCCAAGTAGAATCTTCTAGAGCCGGTTTAAGTCGGCTACGTCCTGACGCCGTCACTAGAAAGATCATGACAGCGTCGCTTGAAGCCTGCGACGCCGTCTCCACTCTCTGTATGCATAATTCTTTAAGATAAATGGTGTAGAGTCGTAGTCTTGTGTTTCTTCTCCAAATGAGCCCAAGTCACGTGTATTTCCTCCAAATGTCATCCAAGTGCTAAAAACCTGAAAACAAACGATTAAACACATAATCTAGGCATATTTGTATGATTTAGGAGGTTAAATGGTCCCGAGTGACACCTCATCAAATACCTCTACACTTAGGATTTGCTTGTCCTCAAGCAAATGAGCTTTTCTACCTAGACAATAGCAATATTGGAGGCATTTAACCTACTCTTTAAAAGCAGATTATGACACAACCTTCTAGACCTCGTAATTAAAAGCACCATAAGTATATACTGCTATGGAGGATGTTCAGCATGTTTTCTTTCGATGTGATGTGGCTCGGGTTGTTCTTCATAAAATTTGTCGTTGGTGGGATTTGGATTGGCAGGATATTTGTTCTTTCTCGGATTGGGATGCTTGGTTCTTATCCTTTCGACTTTC
>BQNB010073712.1:0-32023 GCA_026074375.1 Tanacetum coccineum
TTAGTGTTGATGATTCGTTGTTGATCTTGGTGTTTTATGCTTCCAATTGCCGATTTGGAGTGTTCTTAAGTTAGGGTTTATTGTTTTCATTCATAGAGGAGTGTTTGGATCAGGAGTTATGTGGTTCCAATTGTTTAAAATCTGTTATGTACCCGCTATTTCTGACACACGGATCTACCATAATAGGGGACGGATCTCCCTATGGTGGATTCGTAGATCCGTGACAGGCTCAAAAACAGACAGAGTTGGTTTTTTAAGCAAATTAGGATACGGTGTTGTTGTTTTGTCAATTGGAATATCTTATACATGTTATAGGGAGTATGTGTTTAAATTTTTTGAGTCGACCTCCAAGTTTTAAGCATAATGTGCAACTTGTCGTGAATTTCCCGATGGCATTTCAATGATGTCGATCATACTAGGAGTGTGTTAGCTTTTAGCATATTTTTGACCATAGCTACTAACACAAGAATTATGAACATTTAGACGTAATAAAATATCGTCAACACAAGTGTGAGTTGTAATTCGATGATTATTCTTTTCGTCTTTGTCAATCGATTTTGTAATTTCATGTAGTGACGACGAGTGGTTGTCCATGTAGACTTGGAAAATATCTATGGTCATTTTATTGATATTTTCATAATCTAATAAAATTCTAATCTCGATTATGTTCATGATCAGAATTTTGTAATTGGAACGTGTAATGAGAATTAACATCTTTTGAATAATGATTAATTACTTTACTAGATTTTCGCTTACGATTATTTTGTGGAGGATGGATGATCACTATCCATAATGAGTTCCATCATTCCTAATCCTAATCTTAAATAATTAAATACTTCACGTTTTAAAGGCTTAGTTAATATATCGGCTAAGTTATCTTTGGATGCAACTTTCTCGATAGAAATGTTGCTCTTTTGGACGTTGTCACGAAGAAAGTGATGACAGATTTCTATGTGTTTAGTTCTAGAGTGTTGTACGGGGTTTCTACTTAAGTCGATTGTGCCTTTATTGTCGCACATAATCGGAACGTCGTCGAGACGTATGTCGTAGTCGATGAGAGCTTGTTTCATCCATAGTGCTTGTTGACACGCCTTTTCGGTGAACACATATTCGGCTTCGGTCGTGGAGATAGCAAGGGCCGTTTGTTTCTTAGAGAACCAAGATGTTAAACAACACCTCATGAACGTACAAACGCCACTAGTGCTCTTTTGATCAACGTAGTCGCCCGCTTGGTCGGAGTCAACATAAACTATAGTTTCTATTTTGGTTCCTTTCGGATACCATAATCCTAAGTGGGTAGTTCCCCTAATATACCTAAATATACGCTTAACGGATTCTAAGTGGGTAGTTTTAGGATTTTCTTGAAAACGCGCACATAAGCATACACTAAACATAATATCGGGCCTACTTGCGGTTAAGTAAAGTAAACTACCAAACATACCTCGATATTTAGTGCTATCCATGGAGTCGGCTTTGTCATTCTTGGTGAGCTTGATCTCCGTCGACATCGACGTCTTGGTTGGTTTGGAATCTTTCAACCCGAACTTCTTTAACATCTCCTTGGTGTACTTGGATTGATTGAAAAATATCCCGTCTTCCATTTGTTTTATTTAAAGACCCAAGAAGAAGTTTAACTCCCCATCATACTCATCTCAAACTCGTCATGCATGATTTTCACAAAATCATCACACAAGTTTTGACACGTGGATCCAAATATAATGTCATCGGCATATATTTGAATAATAATGAGATGTGATTTAAATTTCTTTGTGAAAAGAGTATTATCAACCATTCTCATGGAATACTCATGTTTTAGTAAATATGCTTTTAGTCTATCATACCAAGCCTTAGGAGCTTGCTTAAGACCGTACGAAGCATATTTTAGTTTATAAACATAATTTGGTTTTTCAAAATCAATAAAACCCGAAGGTTGAGCAAGAGGTTGAGAAACGTAAACCTCTTCGTTTATAAAACCATTTAGAAAAGCACTTTTTATGTCCATTTGATATAATTTAAAATCATTTGCACAAGCAATAGCAAGAAGTATTCTAATAGACTCTAATCTAGCTACCGGAGCATATATTTCATCATAATCTATACCTTCTTGTTGATTATATCCTTGTGCACATCTACATTAGATATGTTAGCGCAATAGCGTGGTTTACTACACAACGCGAAGGATCTAGCACAAGGTGATAAGATCTTGTCTAATATACACACTCTAATCTTAGGCTACGGCCTGGCGTAGAGTCAGAGAGTTTGTCACAATAAATTCTTCATATATCCTATCATCAGGCTTTATAGATTAACTCCTTCAGGTACCACCAATCTACGATCCATATATATTTCCTAGATACCAACTCACTAAACGTTTCTCATCAATGTAGTAACTTTCTATACGATACATCTACCATATCTCTTCATTCCTTGCACACAGTACCGGTGATTGACTGTACTAGAGTATATCAGGGACTACGATACCCACAACATCATTAACTACACAATTATGAGCTTAGACTTATTTCATTTGGGCATAGCTACCAAACACTCTACAACTTGGTGAAGACATACTTTAACACAGGATTAGTTTAAGGTTGCTCCACTTAGACACTTTTGCACGACTATGGGTTGATATAAAAGCGCGTAAACGGAAATTTCCATCTGAATTGATTATTGGATCTTATGAGAGAACTCTCTCTAAACAACGTTGCTGTTGTGATTCTACTTAGCAGAGAGTACAATGACATGATCTAGTGGATGACATTCTTTTGACTCATTAATAGGAGAGCGGAGTGTACTCGGTGCATACATGACGATTTGCGGGTGTGGCGCTCATGCCATGTACACTACTCTTCTTTATCACCGTAAGATGAGCAAATCGGAGAGGAGGGATCACAGTACTTCATCATAGGACTGATAATGGGTTCTTCGTACTATATACATTGACATCAAACCACTACACAAAAACTAGAGTGACATTAATGTGGTAGAGTAGGGAATTATTACATCGAGATGTCACAGTTGAGTGAGTATTCGGTCACCAGCGTTCTGTTGTCATAGATAGTATATCGATGATAAGATTAGAACACTCGACGCTAGTTACACAAGGTGATAATGAAAATTAGTAGTATATCATCTAATTCTGGTGAGGACCATGTTAGGCAGTTCAATCGTTTAGAGGTACTAGAAGCACAGCTAGCTGTTGGAGAGTAGTTTCTGCAGTTGGAATGAGGGTAGCAGAGACGCCGAGAGAGTGAGACTCTCTCTTTGTTGGGCGTATATTGGGTGGATTAGAGCATCATATTGAATTGTCTAGTATACACATACTGGATAAGTTCTATAGCGTGATCAGCATCGTATCACATAATGTCGCTCATGAGTGAACGCTTTCTGGTCGAATTGGAGATACTAGAGGTATGATTCTTCTAGTTGGAGGATACATACTCTTTCAAGGGAGGGGGATGAGAAGTGTAGTAAGATAGAGGAGTCAAGGTAATCTTATAGACAGTATGGGGCAGAGCAGAAGGTACACACAGACGATGACCGGATGTTAGTTTACAGCACAGGGTGTGGACACACAGATTTTGGAGTAGCAGGATAGATGAAGACATATATGTAGTGGGATGTAGAGAGTGGACAGGAGTAGAACGAGAGCACTATAAGAAGATGCGACAGACATAACAACAGATATACTAGAGACAGTAGAATACAACACTATAGTTCGGGATACGATGTGACTACATGTTAGTGGGGTAGGTTTGGATACTAATAGATGAGATATCTGATAGACGTCAGAGTTGGTAGTTTTGTATCATCAAACTTAGGTGATAGGGTTGAGGTACGGGTTTGTGAGGAAGTATGTTGTGGGCGTTTGGGAGATTTTGATGAATGGGGGTTTTAGGTTTTTTAGTTAAATGGATTAATGTGTTTTAGATTAGTATTATAATTTGTTTAATTGTAATACTGAATTTGTTTGGAAGTTGGAAATTTGATGAATTGTTTATTAAGTTTATGATTTTAGTGGGTTGAATGTGTGGATGTTGATGGGGTGGTAGTATGTGAGTGATGAAAATTTGTTGGGATAATTGATGATAATTTTTGGGGGTGAATTGTGTTGAGTGTGGTTTTGGATTTATTTTTATTTTTGTATTAGAGTTAGTTTTAGATGTGTTGAGTTGAGGGAGGAGTGGAAATGTTGGGTGTATAGGTAGAAAATTTAGTGGTGAGTAATTATTGGTATGTTTGTAGTATTGATTATTTAAATTTAATTATTTTAAATGGGTAATAATTATAAAGGGTTTTTGTTGTTAAATGATGTTTGTTGGTCTTATAAATATTACGTATATTTGTGTGATAAATGTGTTATATTTTTGTAATTAAGATGTAAGATATTTGATATGTTTGATTAGGGTTATATAATGGTATATTGGTAGTTGTATTTTGTGAGAGGTTATTTAAAGGGGTTATTTAATTTTAATTACGTCCTAATACAAAATTATACCTCCCTCCGTATGCTTGTAAGGTAAGATAAAACTCTTGTAACAGTCATATATGTTTGAGCAAACCACTATATTTGATCCAATCATCCGTTTCCAAGCATGTTCTCAAGCATAACCTATTTAACAAAGACAAATTTCAAGCCGTTTGGTCCCCAATATCTTATGGGTCCAAAAATATTAGTGTTGTACATCCCTTGCATTTGTTGCAATTAATTGGGATATTGAAATGGTATGCAATTTCCCATATGTACGAAGCCTTGATTTTGTTGGTTGTTCTAATTCATAGGGTAGAAGTTTTGATTAATTAGTTGTTTAGTTTCTCTTAGATTAAGGTGTGTTTTATCTTGGTTGAGAAGAGATGTTTCTCTATGTGGAGGTGTTTTCCGATTATTTTCTAACTTCGGTTTTGACATACATATGCCCGCTTTTAAATAAGGTTGTTAAAGACGTTTTCTGCTCATCAATGCTATTATGTATTAGTTTCTTCCTAGTAATAACAAATTCCGATCTAGAAGACATAGGTGGACTAAAAACGTGTTATGTCCCTTTTTTGCCATAGGTGCGACTCACGAATCCAGGTAAGGTGGATCAGTGCACTTTTATGGTGGATCCGTTTGTCGCTTTTTCAGTGGACGATCCACAAACACATGGGTTTTAGTTCTTGCTTAATTTGACTCTTTACTCTATCAAATCCTAGACAATTTTGAATACTAGGTGAATTTTGATTGTTTAACATTTCTCTTAGTGAATTAGCGCTTTTATCAAATTTAACAAATTTAACTTGACTTTCCTTAAGTTTGGCATTTTCCAATTTAATTTCTTCAATTGACTTACACGTAATCTTAATTTCTTTACTTCACTCAAGTTTCTTTCCCCTTTAAAAAATTTTTTCATTTAACTCTAAAATTTATTTTTCTAAAAAATCTCTTTTTGTTTTCAAAATTTTATTCTTGTTAATGATTTTAAGCTAATTTCACACAAGTTATCATATTCTATTTGCATACTATCATTATCAAGAGAAGAGGCATTATCACTATAATAAGAGGAGTTAAGAGTTACCTTATTTGAAGATTGATCCATGAGACAAGTTTTGTTGTTAGTTTTGTCATCGGCGTCATTTTCGCTATCGCTCCAAGAACCTCCAATGAAAGCCTTTTGATCTTTGTTGCGAGGTGGTTTTGGACAATCGCCAATGAGATGATTTGGATCACCGCATCTACACATTTCTGGTCACTCTTCCTTTCTTCATCCCTTTGTCGGAAGGACTTCTTTTCTTCTCTTGGTTTCCTAACAAATTTACCCTGTCTTCTAAAGAAGTTTTTAAAGTTCCTTACGGCCATAGCATATTCTTCGTCATCGCTTCCAGATGTCGAAGTTTCATCATCACTAGACTCTTTTCTTAAGCTATCAAGGCGATGGACTTAAGTCTTTCCTTTATGCGTTATAAATTTATGTTATCTTTTTCCATGACTACTTCATGTACTTTTAGAATTACGGAGAAAGCTTCTCTAGAGCTAAGTGAATGACAAATCATATCAATTCTTCAATCGCCGTGACCTTTGACCTCCATTAAGGATGTAGAGCCCTAAAAACTCCTAACATAGTTCCTTGCTAGATAAACCTTCATCAAGAGCTTTTAAGACTAGTACTAATTAGTGTTAAATCTAGGAAAAAACCGCAATCAAATATATTTCTTCATCAAGGATAGTAAATTATTCAAATTGGTAGAACAAGAAGAACAATTTTATTATCCTTTTCAACATTGGCTATAACTGATGTGTGATTAACAACGATTTCCAAATATCTTTAATTTAAACCGTTTTACACATAAAAATTCTTCGTATATCCATTTAGGTAAAGCATTATAAAGACCATTTTAGATTCATTATTTTTTAAGAAGTTTCTTTTTAAAAATTGTTGATGTTCTTCAAAAGGAACAACCTCTAAAAATTTAGGTAACTTTATTTTTTGCAACCGGTGGAACTCTTTGTCCCATACAAATAATGTCTCCAAATTTTAAGTGCAAACACAACCGCACCTAATTCCAAATCATGGGTGGTATAATTCTTCTCATGAATTTTCAACTGTCTAGATGCATAAGCTATCACCTTACCTCTCTGCATTAATACACATCCTAGTCCTAACCCGAACGCATCACAATATACCATAAAATATTCGGGTCCATCAGGGAGAGCTAGAACAGGTGCATTACACAACGTATCCTTCAAAGTTTAAAATGCATTCTCCTGCTCCTTACCCCAATCATAGGTCTTACTTTTCTGGGTCAAGACAGTAAGCGGCTTAGCTATCTTAGAAAAGTCCTTAATGAATCCACGATAATACCCTGCCAATCCTAAGAATGAACGAACTTCAGACGAAGTTCTAGGGGCTTTCCAATTCTTAACGGCTTCAATCGTACTAGGGTTGTAACACCCCCAAAATTGGGTCGCAGCGGAATGTATTTCCGGGAGCGTTACTTCATGATCCCATTGCACAAGTCAGGAGAGAACGACCTCTAACTGAGTCGTTTGAAAATAAATCTTTGTTGTAAATTTGGACTCCAATGCACGTCAAGTATGTATCATCTATTCACCTGAGGAAAATTATGCGCTTAAAAGTGTCAAATTAAAGTGCTGAGTTCATGGGTTTTGTAAGTTTTGAATGTAAATCCCTAAACTATAATTAGGTTTACTGTGTTACAAGTTTCGCCCATACAAGACTTGCAACGCATAAACCTACATATATAGGTTTACTTATATAAAATCCCAAAATGTTTCAAGTATATATATTGTAATGAACACGATATCCTAAAATGTTTCAAGTAGATATTATAATGAGCACAATATCCCAATTAGTTTCAAGTATGTAAGAGAAATGATTACGATTACTCTAAGTTCATGGAAACTGCGACGTAGACTTGTAAGTATGCCACTTTATTCAAGGCACGGTAAATGTTCATTAGTATATAGTTGTTGGTCATGTAGACACCAATCCATTCATATCCGACATGGTATAACGTTCGTTAGTTCGATCTCGAACTAGTGAGAGCTAATCACCCGAACGGGGGTTGTCAATCCCCAATAGATCTATTTTATTCTTCGCGCTCTCCCTCCAAGTGATTTACAGTTCATGGAAACCTAAGCTAATTCGTAATTAGTCGAGGTGTAAAAAGGTAAAGTATGTGGTTTAAGTCCAAAAAAAGTTTAACCACAAGTTATTGCATTGCTCATCGCACATGACAAGTACAGAAGTGACATTAAATCAATTTGTAATCAACCAAGTAAATGTATTTATAATCAAGCATGTTCTCACCCAAAACTTATATAAACAAATCATGTAAAAACGTGGGGTTATTGGGTCTCACCTCGGAGTGAGTAATTTCAAAGTATTACGCCAAAATGCATCGATAATCGCGAATGCTACCTTTTATAGGATTGTATGTGATTAGAAATAAGTCCTAAACCCTTGTTTAGACTTTAAACACAAGCTTGCAAGAATGAAACCCTAGATTAGGTTTAGAAACCCAAATTTTCTTTATATCTTTAAACACTTGGAAAAGATTATCCAACACTTCAAATCCACCTTTGAGGTATTCTTAGATATGATGTTTGAGAGGCATTGTATGGTCTTATAAATCATAGGTAGGGATTTGTTGGGTTGGCTATTTGAGCCGTGGGTTTTTTTAGGAGAGAAAGAGTGATAGTTTTTATGATTTTCTGGTTAGTATTTATGAGAGTGAGGAGTGTTTGCTAGTGATATATATAGAGTGTAAGAGTATTTATCTATCAACAGTCTAAGAGTTAGTAATAAGAGAGAGGTGGAGCTTAGGAAAGCACAAGAAAGCTAAGGTGAGGAAATATCTTGATATTTAGGGAGTTAGTCATCACCCTTGATATTTCTTGGTTCTATCTCCTCAAATTCGGCCACATGGGCATATGTAAGATGGTATTTGATAATTTTGTAGTATTGGGTATAAATCGGTGGGTATTGTTGAAGCGTATGATAGGTTTTTGGTACTTCGGTATGCATAAAACGCATTTTATCGTGAACGTAACACTTTACGTAACTAGTAAAATAAAATGAAAAAGTTAATAATTATCATCAAAAATAATTAACATAAACATTTCTTGTTGTAGACATTTAATCGTTTGATGCCCGTTTACATTGAACGATAATTTTTAGCTTACGCGATTTAGCTTAACTTTTACGATTTAAAAAGCAATGCGTACCTATCACTTAAAAATAACTTGTTGAATTTATTGGACTTAGTTTATAACCCTATAACACGGGGTGTTATAGTCCCCCCGTTAAATGAGCCTTGTCCTCAGGCTTAAGATGCGGCACATTGACTGACGGGTACTTTTTTGTGAAGAGGTGTGGATATTTCTTTTGAAATTGATCCTCGTGATCCCATGTAACTCAGGGCCTTGCCTAAAGTTCCATCGAACCTTGGCAATTGGGTTACGGCTTTGCCTCAATTGTTTGACTTCTCAGTCCATGATCTCTATAGGTTTCTTGACAAAATGGAGTTTTTCATCCACATGGAGTCCTTCCAACGGAACGACTAATGGATCGTCGGGATAATACTTCTTCAAATTGGATACAGAAAATATTTGTTTAATCCCTGCTCAGCTCTTGCGGAACTTAAGTTTGTAAGCAACGGATTCAACTTGTTCCAACACCTTGAAAGGTCCAACCTATCTAAGGTTTCACTTCCCCCGTTTGCCAAAGCGTACCTCTCCTTTCTAAGGCACTACCTTAAGCATAAATAGGTTGTAAATCTTGAAATTCTACTGACTTTTGTCTCACGTCGGCGTGATTCTTTTGGTGGCAAGTTTGATAGCGGATTGTCCTAGAGCGACTAGGGATGTGTCTCAGCTTCTTGGCTTAGGATTTGGTATAAAATGACGTCGACTTTATAGTAAGATGGTGTTATAATAAGAAACACTAGCTAACAAAGAAAATCCGGAGGTCGGGGAGGATTGAACAAATAGAAAGCCATATTATTTAGAGAGAGAAAGAGTAGAGAGAAGATGTGTGTTTTCTAGAGAGAGAAACACACACACCTTATTACAAAATTATGAATCCTCACCCCTCCATGGAAGTATGGAGGGGATATATATAGGTCAAGACTATCCTAACTTGACAATTCTAGTCCTTGTAGTCTTGCCTAATGATTACTAATGTAATTCCGATATGTCACCATATTTTAAGGCTAACAATCTTCCCCCAATATGTGGACATATGGAATTACTTACAATGTTCCTATCATGTACAAACAAAAACATAAAAAATGTCTTCCAAAGTGCTTCCAAAGCTGAAGATGTCTTCGAAGTTCTCCTTTGTTCTTTAACTGGTAATCTAGCTTGGATCTTAGTTGTCTTTACTTATACAGGAACCATTGTAGTATGCATGAGTTGGATTAACTTCCCCCAATTCATGCAGCATGTCTTGAAAAGCTTTCTTCTTAGACTTCTTTTTGGTGAAGTTTCTGAATCAGCTTCCCCCCAAACCAACATCCCTATCTTGAGCAGATTCTGAAACTTTGATGTCGCTTCAACCATCTTCTATATGTAATTAATATGCACAACGGAATTTTGTAGAAGAAAAACCACACCAAATACTACTGTTACTTGTCATTGGGTCTTGGTGAATATTCGTTCAGGGGTACATGCGAGAAATCAACAACAACTCTTCTCACGTATGAAGAATACTTCACAAACCATACTAAGTAAAGTAGTATACACTACTCCCCCTGGAAGTTGACCTTCTAACATCAAAGTCAACTAAGTCCCGGATGTACACATTTTCCCCCATGATGGTTGTGAACTCTCATAAGCATCATTGTCGTGTACGTCCATATACTCGAGAAGTTCTTGTCTGAAGCACAAGTCTTGAAATCCAAATGAACCATTACCCTCTTAACTTCAGAAACCGTAGTAGGAGATGAAGCAAGAATCAAGAAAACTTGGTATAATCAAGGTCTTGTATATGAAGGTCATTGAAGAACTTTGAGAATATTGCTTAGACTGTGAAGTACCATTATCTTATAATAGCACAATAATATCCCTTGAGAATTGCTAATTACATCTCAACCTTTAAACTCTTTGGCTAACTTACCAACCTCGTATTCTGTCGGCTATTACTGTGATCACTTGGTGAAGTAAACCCGATATACCAAACTTGAAAGTAAAGTAAAATCCCCCAAATTTGTTACTTATGCTTGCACTGTTATTATTAAAGAACGGTGCAAGATTAAATCTAAAAGTACTCTATAACACCTCATATTTTAGGTCATTGTACGACGTTATGTAGTTCACAATTTATTTTTAGGGTTTTACGCGTTTGCTTTTAAATCGTAATCGTTAAGCTAAATCGCGTAAACTAAAAAAAATGATCATTCAATGTAAACGGGCATTAAACAATTAAATGTTTACATCAAGCAAGTGTTATATGATTATTTAGAGGATAATTATTATCATTGCACATTTTATTTTTATTGGTTACGTTAAGTGTTTACGTTTCGCGATAAAATACGTTTAAGCCTTCCCGGAAGCACGTTAACTTATCTACGCTTCATCAAATACCCAAAATTTATACCCAATACTTAAAGTTTATTTAAAACTTCAAGTATTTATCACGTATCATGTTTGTTTTGTTGTTGTTCGAGAATGGACGTTTAAACTAGGGACGAATATATTTTGAATGGTCGTCAACGAATAAACATCGTCTAGTCTAAACTTGACGTGAAAGTATCTTTGTCCCGGCTTAATCTCATACTCGTACAAATCCAGTAGTAACAGCCTAGCCCAATAATCAAGCGCTTACCAAATGTGTCTTATAAAAGAAATTCAGCCAGTGCAAAGATAATAATATCATTCGAGTATTATTAGGCCAGATCTTCGAAATTAAGTTGGGCTATGGAGATCTTCAAATAAGCCGGCCCAAACCATGATTAGAAACCCCGGTCCATCACACTACCCTAATCCATTTCAATTTCCATGATCCACCGGCCCAATTAATATGAGAACCCGTCTAATCAATATGATAATACACCAGTTCACTTCCCAAAATATAACCAAATAATTAGGGCAATATAATCCTTATCATAACCCTAATTCCTAGCAACCCTACACACACATCACAAACTCATTCGCCAACACCTCTTCTCTGTCTTCTCTATCCATCCAAAAAACGTATTTACCACCAAATCTCTTCATTCTTTCATCATAAATCCAACTTTATGATTCATTCCTACCATCCCACGAATCAAGGCAATACCACTCTTAACCCTTGTTGGTAATCGAACACACCACCAACGCCTTTTATCACAAATTCATGAAGAAAATCAAGAAATTTGGCTACAAGATCTTTCAATCAAAGGTCTCGGGTAGGTATATGTTTCAATCGAAACAAAGATGAGTTTATAACATGTTTTTTATGGAAACTATCTTTATTTTTAAATATCAAAGATGAGTTAATCTCATCACAGATCTATGATGATTTTGTTCAAGCCTAAAGAAAATCTTTATAAGTTTTGTAACAAGGTTGAACAGTCTGAGATCTTGTTTTATTAATTCGAGTCTTGTGAATTGATGTGGATGGAGTTGTAGTGGTGATATTGTGACGATGAGTTAGGATTAGTAATTGTTGGATTTGTGGATGTGTGGTAATTGGCTGTGATGTTTGGCTGTTGATGTGATGTCATTGGTGTGGTGTTTATTTTCGAGTCTCTCATTTCATTTTCATTTCAGATCCTTGTCTGTTTGTTTGAACACGACTCATTAAGTTGACCGGGTCAACTCGGTAAATACCGAGTTGACTCGGTTTGTGTTGTGGTTTAGCAAAACGCAACAGTCACAAAACGCAACCAATGTCTTGGGGGGCAAAACGCAATATAGAATTAGACAAAACGCAGTCTTGTTGTGATTTGGGCAGCATGACGTTTAAGTTTTGCTATATAAATGGTCTTTAACATGCAAAACGTAACCACCAAAATGCAACCAACCTGTCAAAATGCAATGGCAACTCGAAATAGCAAAACACAGTCCATTGAGAACCAAAACGCAACGTGCACTTTTCCTCAGCCCAAAACGCAACCACCAATAATTTATACTGTTGTACTTTTTTTTTCAAAAAAAAAACCTGATCTGGGTTATTTCTTTAATCAAAACACAAGCAAGAAGCTTATATATAAAACCCAGATTTATTACTTGACTTTTAAGCACCAAAAAAAATATATAACCACGATGAACAGTAGATGACCAGTACGTGAATAGTAACTGGATAGTGACATGAATAATAACCGTAACATGAACAACAAACACATGATACATTACACCCCTGCAGCTCTGATGCCAATTGTTACCCATAAAGATTCACATAACAAGAGACATGATCTGGAGGTCAGGGAGGATTGAACAAATGTTTAGCCATATTATTTAGTGAGAGAAAGGAAAGATATGTGTATTCTAGAGAGAGAAAAACACACACCTTATTACAAGTAAAATGAATCCTCACCCTCCATGGAAGTATGGAGGGGATATATATAGGTCTTGACTCTCTAAACTATCTTAACTAGATATTTTAGGTCCCTGTGAGTCTTACCTATTTATACTAATGTAATTCTGTATTAGCCGACATATTTTAAGGCTAACAATTTGGTCTGGAATTTTCTTGCTTCTGATGAATTTAGTGTAGTTCAGGGTGAAATCCTTTCTTTAGCTACTAGTCATGGATTTAAGCATGGTTTGAGTATGCATCAGACAAAATATTTGCTGCTTTGATGGTGTTTGAAGACGATGATAAAATTTCATGCCATGGCACATGATAGGCTTGCTGAAGCCTCCCCCTTTGTTGCTCGAATTGATTATGCCTTTCTCAACAAGATTTCTGAGCATGCTTCTGAACCTCTATCGGTTATCCTTCAGCTTGAGCTTGAAAAATTAGCTCATCCGGCCAACGTCCCCACTTTAGAGGATGCTCGTGTTTCTTCTCATATCACAAAGGAGTTGACTATGACACCTGCTTCTAAATACTTAGAGTTGTCAACTAATGCTGATTCTTAACTTACCCCCTTCTGTATGTTGCTTTCTGAGCATAAAATGAAGATGGTAAAATGCCTGAGGTTGACCGGGTCAACCCAAAGAGGACTGATGACAATTGCATGCTGCTAAGTCTGAACAAGCTATTGGTAATAGGGTATTTCTGTCGCTCTTAAGGATGCTGTGGAGTTGGTGGTTAAGGTTTGGGGTGTGCCTTCCTTCCGGCCCTAATGATTTTATGATACCACTTTCTGCTGGTTGAGAAATGGTGATGGGTTTGGTCCCCCTCCGATGTTGCTAGTGTGGAATGCGGTTGCTAAACCCCTCAGGGGTTTAGACTTAGTTTTTTTCCTTCTCTAGTTCTTTTTTATTGTTATTTTTTAAAGTCTATTTTCTGTTAGGGAAGGGCGTGTGGTATGCCGGAGAACACTTAGTTTGCTCTCGAGCTTAGGGCCAAACTTATTATTGATGTTTGTTGTCCATCCAGCGATCCTATTATGGCACCCGCCCTAGGCCCGAATGGCTTCCCTCTTGGGACCTGTAAGCATAGCTGTCAAGCCTCCATAGTTCAATGGGCTAAATATTATACTTTTCGGAGCAAAATATCATATATCACCTTAGCTTTTTGGATCCAGGTTTAACAACTTGTTTTTGTATTGTTTTCGCTTTTTCCTTTTCATGTAACTACCGACTACGTTCGGTTTGTAATAAGTACTTTGTAATGTAATTTCCTTTTTAATATAATTCACTCTTTGGTATACTGTTTTGTTTCTCATAGCTTGTTTGTAATGGTTTTTTTATTATACGTTTGTATTTAGCACTTTAGCCTTAGTTTATGCCCCTAAACGCCTTATGTTTGCCCCTATTATATGTTTCTCGTATCATTCGGATGATCACATCTGGACCACCTCATATACCGAAGCAAATGTTTATTAGCTATCTTCGTATACATTTCAAGTTGCTTATGTTTCCTTCCTCATTAGTTGGTGCATGTTCTCTTCATGACATTGTTGTTCATAAGAGTTTCTTGCTCGGAAGGAGGTGATCACTGTGTCCCTTCCTTCGACCTTATGCTAAAGTTTTCATGTTTCAACTTTGCTTTCCCATATGTGTTTCATGTTCATGGGGTAAGTGTGTTCCTTTATTAATATCCGGAGGTAGCAAGCCATCCGGAGCTTACCATGCTTCGTGTTTGCATCATTGTTATTTATCCAACAGAATTTAACTTTATCATGTTAAGGTGAAAATCAAATACTTAGATATAAAAATAGAAGGGCCCTTCGAGGTTAACTAACACTTTGAAAATGGTCACCTCAGATGGGTTACATAATGCTATTAGATATGTGTTATGATTACAAGTTCGTTCAATTACTCCCACTACCTTCCTAATTGTAGCTTGGCTTTGCACTTGGTACATTGCTTGTTACTTTTCCCTTCTTGCTGCTGCTTGTCTCTTCCACCGATAGTCTTGTTTTGATACCCACTGATACTTCCTGATTGAGAAATTCTAACTTTATGGTTGCCAATCCTGTTAACACCTCTACCTTGGAGTTCAAAATTTTTGGAAGATGTGTGATCTAGATCCTATGGAATGGTAATTTATTTCTTATACTTCCTCTCTTGCTCCGTTGCCGGCGTATTGTTTCCTTCTGTCTGAGCAACCAACTTTGGTAAATCCATGAAGACATGCAAGTCTTTCATACCCTTGCTTACAAAGACGGCTAGCCCTGTCAATAATGCCTCATAATCTATAGCGTGGTTGGATGCTTTAAACTTTAAACGAATGGCATATGCATACATCTTTTCCTTGGGGTTGACCAGGATGATTCTTACAAACCCGAAACCTTTTTCAATTGTTTCTCTACCTAGATACAACCTCCAGGCCCTTGGTGTTGGGATTGATTTTGCTTGAAGCTTCGTACTTAGGTTGAGCGTTCCCTATTCATTTGCATCTGGTGTCTCTTCTTCTTGCTATTCTTGACCAAAGAACTTCTTCACTACAGATCCTTCAGCCTCCCTTTTTGGTATGTATGAGATGTCATGAGTTTCGTATCTCAGTGTCCATTTGGCTAAATCGGCCTTCCTTTTTTTCAGAGAGTTTCAGTATTTCCTCCATTGGTCCATCAGTTATCACCTTGACCTTATGTTTTCTAAAGATTGCTCTTAGGGATCTTGTTTTATGAATCAGTGTTTACACCATCTCTTCTATTGAGGTGTAGCATATTTCCATTCCTTGTAGCGGTCGGCTTACATAAGAGACAGGCATTTGGATTCCTCCCCTTTCTACTAGCAGCACATAACTTATCGTCTCATATTTTTGGCGTGAACATAGCATTATAATTTCACCTTCCTTTGGAACAGCCCATGTTTGCAATTTATTCAATTTCCTTTTTATTCTTTGGAGGGCTTTTTCGGCCTCATTCGTCCAGCCAGACCCTTCTGTTGTCTCGAATCTTATTTGGACCTTGCGAATGGGGTATTGTAACTTTGTTATTTTTGGGATAAATTTGCTAACGGCTGCTATATGTAAGGATAAACTTTGTATTTGATTTGGGCTTTTTGGGGTGGGGTTTCAAATGATTGCCTTGCACCTTCTCTGGGTCTGATCTTATTCCTTTCTTTGTGTTACCATATAGCCAAAAACCTCCTTCCCTTCACATCTGAATGAGGATGTGACCGGATCAATCTTGATGTTTACTCTTTTCAACTTTCTTAGTGTTTCTTTGACGTCTTGAACCAGGTCCAACTCACTTTTGCTTTTTATTACTATTTCTTCCAAGTATATTTCCACGTTCCGTCCTCTTTGATCGGCTAAGACCTCCTCCATCATCCTCTGAAGTGTAGCAGCTGAGTTCTTTAATTCTTTCAGCATATGGGTGAAACAATATACTCCTTCCTCCCTCCGTAGAAACACCCATCTTTTTCCTTTGTCTCTCTGTCATTCTTATTTGGCTTGGATTCCTGCAGAAGTCATATGAAACAATTTGTATGAATACCCATTATGTCCGAGTGCCTAGCCCTTCCTCCCTTATCCTCCAGAACGGGGTACGATGTCTTTGGCACAGACTTGTTGAGTGCAAGAGTAATCCACTTGCACCTTCTAGGTTCCATTTGCTAGCTTAATAGGTATCATGTTAGCAACCCACACGAGGTGTTGATCTTTTTTGGATCATCCTTTCCTTTAGCCATCGGAACTCCTCTTCTTTCAATACCAGTCTTATGTCTGGTGTCATGGATCGTCTCTTATGGATCACTGGTTCGGCGAAAGGGTATATCTTTAGTTGATGCTCCATGACGAATCATGGAACAACTGTTCTTTCTGATCCGGCCCATGCGAATACCTCCATGTTTTCCCGTAGAACTTTTGTCAATAACTATTTGCAATCGGCTGTTAACGTGGCCCCAGCGTTTGTGTCCGGTCTGGACTGTTCATGCTGATAATGTATACCTCACTATGTGTCTCCTTGTCCCATTTTTTTTTCCACGATACCGGGCACTAAATTTAGTCCTCGTCGGAGCTACTTTTGTCTTAGGATTACTTGTTACCTTATCTGGACATTTTTTTCTTCACGTTGATGCCACTGTACCTCTTTCCTTGAATCTTGCATCCTTTCTGGCTGTCTGCATTCCCATAGGGCTTCCCTACTAGTTTCCATCATCACGATTCCCTGGTTATTGGGGAATTTGATCATAGAATAGATGGTAGAACCTACCGTAACCGAGACTTCTCATTTCGGTCCTTCCTATTATGACATTGTATGGCGAACGACAATTTATTATCGCAAGCTCCATTAGCACCGTCTTACTTCTTCCTGCTCTTCCCATAGTTACTCGAAGATCTATTACTCATAGGGGATGATGTGTTTCTCCTGAAAAACCTACCATCAGAGCCTCTGCAATACTTCTGAGTCTTGACCAGAATGTTGATATTGAGTTTTTTTAAAGCAATGTTCCAACATATCCCTATGAACTTCCACCATCAACAAGGATCCTTCAGACTTGATTATCTTCAATTGTTCCTTCTAATATGATTTGTTCATCTGTTCACTGGTTTCAGGGGATCGCAGGGAAGGTAAGCTCATCTGTTAGACCGGACCTTCCTTCTTCGAAAAACCTTTTGCGATTTCCTCCTTCTCTTTTCATGTTTATGAGCTTTGCACCGTTCCTTCCTTGGCTTTCGTTCCTTTGATTGGTTCGACATATATCTTTCACCAGATGGGCTAACTTTCCTGAGGCCACAACTTCTACTATTTGCTTTTTTAACTGATAGCAGTCGTTGGTGTTGTGACCCCCTGTCCCTGTGGTAGACAGCAAAAGGTGTTCAAGTTTTTGTTTTTATTAGGTGTCCCAATTAAAGGTGCGCTTTTGGAAAGCCACATTTTTCATGGCCAAAATCCCTTTTAGAGTCTTAATAAGTGGGGTAAAAGTATATTTTTGAGCATAAGGAGTGTATATCCCTATGCTTCTTCGTGCTTCTCATGGGCCCCACTCTTGTCCGAGCTTTTTTTTTCGTGTCCCATCGAGACCATGCCAGCAATATACCCTTTGTCCCCTTAAGAAGGACGAACCATTTCTGCTGACCCAACGACCACTTCTCCTCTAATGAAGGCCCTAAATCTTTCGATCATTTCATCCACTGTCTTGGGTATTTTGTCATTGAGCTTCTTGGCTAGTTTCGAATGACCATGACCATGCATAAAATCTGAGATACGTAGAACCGAGAACCCCTTTATGTGTGAAACTTTTTTCGGATTTGAAACCGATCCATAAAGCTGAAAGCCCCCTCATTCTGTTCTGTCCTCCCTCTTGAATGCGTGAATTTCTGTAAGGCCTGTTAAGGTAAATTTACATGGGCTACTTGGGCTTGGTAAAAGTGACCTCAGCGGTGATGAATATCGAGTCAGCTTGGTTGCTCCAGAGCTTAATCCTTTGTCTCCTAGCTAAAAATAAGAAAGAACACCATTAGCTCGCCGCGGGGTGTCCAATTCGGACTAACTCTGGTGTAAGAAGTAATATGGTGGTGTGTGATAAATCCGTAGACTATAAAGTATGGTCCAGAAGTAAGTGTTTGTCTTCCGTCTTTGTAATTGATCTCTCCTTTTATCTATTTATATTCACTACAAGACAGAACCTTGGGCTCTCTCTTGGTATGATATATCAAGCTACGTATCATGTTAGGACTGTGGTCCTTACACAAGGACTAATAACCTTGTCGGTTGTCTTTTAGGTAGCCCCAGCTTTCATTAGGATCGGAAACTAAGTAAACCATATGGACCTAACATGTTCTTCGACAAACACCAGCTCTTTATGATTTTGGGCATGACTCTGTACCTGATTTGTCCTTCGATAAGTCAGCATCTCCGAAGTGTTTTTTGGTTTAACCCGTGTTAGTTTGGCAGAAACATCTAAGCTAGATTTATCCTTTGCATGGTCTGAGGGAGGCTATACCTCATTAGGGTCTTTAGCATACCTCTTTTGTTGTGAAACTTCTTCTAGGAACTTCTGACTTAGTTCCTCAAAACTGTCCACACTCTTTGGGTTTGGGTCGTCAAACTAGTTTCATGCCGCCCCACCTAGGGTTTGATGAAACATTTTACACCAAACGGGCATCGTCCATTCTACTTGTTCGGCCGCCACCGAGAAGATACCTAAATGATCTTCCGAATCCTTGTTTCCCTCGTATACCTTGATGTTCCAAGGGAGTTTGGCCCTCTTATGATATTTGAAATGAGTGATTCTTTAGGTAAAAGGAGTGGGTTTAGGCCGTTTGTAAGGTGAATTCAGCTCTTCATATGCGTCCACTGAACCTTCCTTACGTTCATAGTCCGAGCTTGTTTCTTGATGTCCGAACCTTTTTCCTTTATTGGTATGTGCTTAATTACACACACCTTTTACCTATAAAAACAAGCCTAAAATGACAAAAATATATCAAAAATGCATTGTATATATGGTTTGGGTGAATTTTGATTGTGGCAGTAACGATATACACTAAAGGACCAAAAACGAAGACAAAAGGACAAAACCAAGCCCAAGAATGGAAAGAGCGTGAAAAGTCAAAAGTCAAAGTTAAAGCCAAAGACGTGTTCATGGACCAACCCGTACCCAAGTTAATGGGCCGGGTCAGCCCAAAAGTGTTTATCACTCAATTATAGAAGCCCAAAATAAAGCTTGAATTAGTTAATTAGAAAATCCTGGCCAACTAAATTAACCCAATGGGAAGCCCATTAAACTAGGCCCAACACCATATAAACTCAACTGTTAGCAGCCCTTAAACCACCCTTTAAAAAAAACCCTTTCATATTAGTCCTTAAAAAGGGAAACCCACTAACATATTTAGCTCCTATAACCTCTTAACCCTAACACCTATAGTCCTTTTTCCTAACACTCGTTACCAAAATCAAACAAAAACCATTTTGCCCGCCAAAACCAAAACATACCTATTCATCATCTCTGTCCACACTCACCCCTGCAACCCCAAAACAAACCCCATCACTTTCCTACCATCAACCTACTTCATAAACGGACAACGGCCACCTTGGCAACCTATGGTTTTCTCAGTGGTGGATGAGGCACGATTAATTATTCCAAGGCTTGATTGAAATCAAAGAAGTACAAAGATGATTGAAAGGGTCTATATTGAAGCTAGGAAGCACTCACACAAGCAGCACACCCTCAGTCCAAGACTCTCAAACGGATATATAAGTGTGTGTGTTTTCACACAATAGTCATGCTTTTAAGTAATTTTTAAAATAGCATTTTTATTGTATTTTTAGCTTATTATCAGTTTATTGTACTTTCTTTTCAAACATTGTAAATGTTTTATGTTTAATGAAAATTTCAAGTTTATTGTTAAAAATATGTTTTAGTGTTTTAATGCATTATAAGCTTTGAAAATGGTCTAATAAGCTCTTGTTTAAGCTCTTATATAATCTGTTTTCATAAAGGGATAAAAAATATTAAGTGCTTAAGCTTATTTCACTCAAAAATTCACCCTCAAATACCTCAGCTTATTTTGGAAGAAAAGCCAAACCTGGAAGGGCTTTTATGACCACACTAGCTTATCTATGATAAGCTAGAGCTTGTTGATAAGCTCTAAGAGCCATTTAAGCCCTTATTTAAGCAAAGGGATTTGTAAGTCTTTATTTTTTTATTTTTTTGCCTATTTACTGTTTGCTTATTTTAGTACTTATTTACTGCTTATTATTGCTTATTATTGATTACTTATGTTGTTCATTGCTTACTTATGCTTGCTTATTGATTAGAAGTCTTTTACTTAGGTTTTGAGTAAAATTGTCTTGGTAGCTTAAAACTGCTTATATTGTATTGCTTATTGTCTAGTGCTTATTAGTGGTTGAAAATTGCTTATTTGTCCTTATTTTTGCTTATGGCTTAATCTGTTTTTAGTTTTCATAAGTTTTCTAAGTTGGTTATTAAGCTTAAAAGGATTTTTGGAATTTTTTAAAGGGTGTTTTTTGAGCACACGGCATATTAACACATGTTTAATACTGCGTGGTGTTCTTGGACCTTTAGTCTATCTTGATAAGCTCAAATTAAGCCTATAAGTCAGTTTAGATAAGTTTTCAAAGTTTAAAACAACTGTTTAAGGTTTCGTCTTTCATTGGTATGAATCTATGGTTTTTTAGATTTATAGTTCAACTTATTTGTTTAAGATTTTGATTAGGTGATATTTAGTGTGTTTTCATGCTTGTTTTTAGTTCTAAATGTAGTAGAATAGAGTTGCCAAATTGTGCCAAGTTGTTATTTCTTGATTTTTTGTACGTAAATCGTCAAGATAAAGTTTTAAGTTTAAAAAAAAGTGTGAACACCTATTTTCAATAGATCTTTAGGATAGAGTAAGTTTGTTTTATGAATCTAAAAATGATAGCATAAGCTCTTAAGGTATCAAGCTTTATCTGTTTTTTACTTTTTGTGGATTTTATACAGCTTATTCTAGCTTAATTTAGGCCTAAAAAAGTACAATGTTTCCAAAAACAAAAGTCACTACATAATACTGATTTTAATCAGTATGAAATACTACCATCTTCAAAAGAAGACAAGCCTTTTTCTAGTCTTATTTATGCAAGTCAAGAATGCTTAATTCGTTGCGCTTATTTTAGATGTAGTAGTATAAGCCTTATGTCTTCTGTTTTTAGGGTGTAAGCTGTACTTAGTAGGTTAAGTCCTTATGATTAATTTTAGCTATAAAAGTAGTAGTTTTTAGCTTAAAAATCTGTTTGATTATGTCCTATGATTCTTTTAGCTTTTTTAATCTTTTATCAGCTTATTGCTTGCTTATTTTTAGTTCCTAAGTTCTTATTAGGTTGTAGCATTATAGTCTTATTAGCTTTTTTTGCCTTTTTTCTATTTAGCCTTTTAAGTTTTTAAAAAGCCAACAGTTTAGCAATTGTAACTTAGCTTAAAAACCATTTTTGTCATTTTTATAAGCTTATTTCTAGCTTATTTTTTAGTTTTAGCAAAAATTCTTTTTTTTAAAGTTTGTCATTTTTGCTTATTTTATAACTTTTTAAAAAAGAAAACCAAAAAAAATATTTTATAAAAAAGAGAGGCCACAGGGGTCGAAGCTGTGACCTCTCCCTTTCACACAACACCTCAACATAACACACCTCAACACAACACACCTTAACCATCTGCATTTGGGACTTTTTTAGTTATAGTTTGTTTTATTCCTTATTTAAGGACATTTTAGCCATTTAGCCTAGCAGCTTATTTTAGCTTATTTCCTGCTTATTTCACTAAGTTGTTTTGCTCATCTTATTTTTCCTAGGATCAGAGTAGTTAGAAGTACTTTTTTTGAATTTTTCAAAATTTTCTAAGTTAGTTAAATATTTTTAATAATATTTTTAGATTAAATCAATTTTTAATTCATAATAAAAAATATAAAAGTAAAAAAAATATAATTCTTTTTTTATAAATTTTCTTTTATCATTTAGGACCTTTAATAATTAAATTTGATTTTGTAAGGTTTAAATTTGATAATTTAGGTTTTAGAGTCGCGTTTTTAATTCCCGTTAACGTTTTTAGGTTCGATCTTTAATTGCTTTAATTGTTTACTTGCGTTTGTTTGTTTTTGCATATTAATTATAGAAATAGAATCAAAAAAAATCATTGAATCATTCAATCACGTGATCACGAACTTAATCACGATTCTCAATTCACGCCTCGTCGGGAAACGACCCAGGAAGGTTTTGGATTTTACTTTGGATAAAAGTAATCTCTTAGAAGGCCGTAAGAATACTTACTCTCTCTCATCATTTGATATTTTGATTTAATTATTATATATTATATGTAATTAAGTTTATATATATAAGTGTAGTTAATTTTAAGAATCAATTTTTTGGCGCCGATGCCTGGGAGGTGTGTGCGATTCTCGTGTTTACGTTCAAAGATTAGTGTTTGAAGACCCTTCCCCGTGAAGTTATCGTTTTCATTTGTGAATATTTTCAAGTAATCAAAAATACCAAAAAATTGAAAAACAACAAAAACAAATCGTATGTGTCACTTGTGAAATCAGCTCACCTTTAATTCAAACTATAAGAGAGGTATAAGGAGGGTTGATCCGACGAACTTCAACCCGAAAGGAGAAGGTTTTTAATAGCTTCGTGCTTTCCCACTCCTCCGCTTCTTTGTTGCGTTTATGTAGAGATCGAGCCGTGCACCTTTGATTATCGTCCCAAATAATATTTTCTCTTGTTTAAAATACATAAAAATCTAAAAAAAATATTCTTCTTAACCCCATTTTGTTTAATTCTTCTCTTTATCCCTCTTTAATTCTATCATTATGTATGGGTTTAAAGAATGTTCTTCTTGTGGAGCTTTGTATAATAGAGAACATTGTTTTTCAAATGTGAGTTCCGTAGATAATTTTGTTCGTGATCCTAATCCGATCTCTTATGATGAAACCCCCCGACTCATCTCAACAACCCTCACGTAATTGTTCCAAGTGTGGAGGTCCGTTTGGTGGTCTAGATTGTCGACAATGTACTTGTGATCGGTGTAGAAGAAAAGTTTTATGGTAATTTGTTCTTTATGTTGTGGCAAAGATGGAAAATTATTCGATAATTGTCCAAACCCAACACATTTTAAAGATTTTTACAACTCACTTTAACAACCCCAAACTCACTCTGCTGAGTCATTCAACGACAATCCTAACTTTGGTTATAACACCTCAAGAACCATTTGTCCTATAATCAAGACCCAGTGAAATATTTTCAAAAAGGCCTCCACAATCCGACCAACGTTATGGTACGGGTGTAGAGATCCGTTAGAGGATTTATTTTGTCAATGGTGTACTTATGAGTCATGTGGGAACGATGCTCATTGTGGTTACGATTGTCCACCTCAAGTTTTGTTTGTCTACGATCAGGACATGTGTTTTAATCAAAACTTTGATAATAATTTTCCATAAACTTCACCAAGTTTTCCACAACAATTTCCTTGTTGTGAAAAATGCGGGGGTCCTCGTGAGACTTTTAAGTGTCAACCGTTGAACCAAAATTTCTATGAACTTAATCTTTGCTATAATTCTAATTTTTCCAGTTATTTTGACCCAAATATCAGAACCCTTCAGCAGTTTACCGCTTCATCAACCTTCTCAAGAAACGAGTGTGCAAGCCAGAGAAAACCTAATGAAATCTATACTAACCTTTTTAAAGAAGTTTAATCATATATCTTTTAGAGAAACCCAAAGGTTTTATTGCTAGCTTGGGAGAAATTTTTTAAAATTAAGCATGCTTCTAAAGAAAAGCAACATCAACCATAGGATATACAAGAATTTCTTCATAAACATCTTAAAGATGTGCAAATTATAAGTGAGGAGCTCGCAGATTATATTAATACTCCGAATTGGAATTATCCTGGCCGATTTTGTGTGTGTGTTTTTGGGTGTTTGTTTTTGTAACAATGAATGATGACGAAAGTAGACTATGGCAATCAAAACCCGTCTTAAACCGATGTGAACCCGATAACTCTCTAAGTATGGGGGACGAGCATCTTAGAACTATTCCTAAAAAGAAAGAGTCTAGTGTTGAGGACCTTATCCCGATCCCAAGTGAGTCCGAGGGTATTTCCGACAGTATGTGTAATGTGCATTTTTGTGAAAATCTCAACCCTTCTTGACTGCTTTAAAAAGATCATTCAAGATTTTCCTTCTTCGATCCCAACGATGATTATGCTTCGAGTGATGACGATCCTCTTTATAGTGAGGACATCGATTATGTCGATGCATCACCTCCCGATTCTGAGCTCGTCAGCTTAGAGGAGGTGAAGGATTTTGACACAGAAGATGAAGAGATTGATACTGATATTCTTCTAACAATCAAGGACGTTATTCTTTGTGAAAATTACTGAATATCAATCTTCTTATTGCTAAGATCGAAGCATTAAAGGACAATCCCACTCCATCTACTGATTCTGTACTCAACTCCCTCCTCATTTCCTAACTCTGTCTTGGAGATGACCAACACTTCTGATAATTCTTTACCCTAATATGAGATTTTCTGCTTTGATATGGAAGAGAAAAGTAGTGGCAATCCCACTTCTCATTATGATTTATCTCTTCCAAATTATGAAGCATTCTATTATGATAATGAGCCCGATTTGGAAATGTTTCACTCTAGATGCGGTGAGGAATAGTTTTAGATAATCAAACTAGGAGAACTTTTACCGTTCAGTGTGCCTAATGACGTCCCCACCCTTCCCACCCGTTAGATGGATTTCGGGACTTCGCTCCTTTTGAACAGATTCCCTTGGATTCCTGATCTTGTAAGTTTCTTTTCCTTCCGAAACGAGAAAACAAGATTTTTCGATCCAGGTATATGCATTGAAAGTCAATCCAAGAGATTTCTAGCACCGAATGAACTTTCTATACTCATCGCATTCCGTGACTCTCTTTCTCTCCAGTGTATGACACTTTGCGTCCCAATTTTCATACAAAATGAGGAAAAAGTCTCAATCCAAGTATCCTTTCTTCAAATGAGGAAAAATCTCCTCATCTCTTATCTCATCGGGGCTTTAATCCTTCAAAGATCATTTCTGATTTTTCTGAAAGCCCGATGATGATTTCTGGAGGGGACATTCCTATCTTGGATGTTCTGTTTCTCCATTTCTATCCTCCTTGACCAACTCAAGTATGGGGGATCGAGTCAAGCTTAGTGACCTCAGAATAAACAAACGCTTGTGGTGGCAACCCATGCATACCCTTTTTAATTTTATTTTCTAATAATGTTTGATGTGAAGGAGGTTCGCCTCTTTTTTTCCTCATGTATTGTGTTTTGTGTTGTAGTGTCTAGAGGAGTTGCCCCTGATTAAGAAGACGCTCGTGCTCGTGGTTTTTCCTTCGGTTCACTGCTGCTTCAATCCTTGCATGATTATGGGAACATATCCTAGATCAGCGACTAAAACGTTTATCCTTTAACAACTTAATAAATGGCTTTAGATTTACGTAGAACCCTTCTTAAAAACATGAGGACAATGTTTAGTTACTAGTATGGGGGATCTAGCGATTTGATTGTGCAGTGCATCGTGTTGTCAACGTAATCCCCCCGTTTTTTTATCACCAAAAATAAACCAAAAAAATGTAAAAATGTAAAAAATTTCAAAATAAAATAATATTTTAATAATCACAATGTTATGACTTTTCCATCTGGGTAGAATAGGAATACATTTTGATTCGTCGAGTGTATTGGCTCTAAGCTTTGTCCCTTAACCTTTTAAAACATTGTCTAAGCTAGTTTATTTGACTTAAGCATTCGCGATCTTTCTGTCTTTATAAAGATTTTAAATTTGCGAAGAACGAGAAATGATATAGAGTAATTATCGAGTTAGATGCTAAGCAAGGATAGTTGGAAATCTTAAAGAGCTCCTAATGTACTTGGTGGCCTTTTTCCTCCCATAAGCTTCTAACCGAACTACATAATACGAGCTCGTTTTCAAAAATTAAACTTAAATCAACCGATTTTTGAAGTATAGTCAATAAAAAATAATATTTATTTAGACTTAGTGCCCAAATTTATTACTTAAATTTTCTAAAAAGAAATTTATCTTATATAATCGTGGTAATAAAATGAAAAAAAAAATGAAAATGAGGTAATATAATAAGAAAAACTGTGGGGCTAATAAAAAGTTTACTGCATCCTTGCCGGCTCACAACCGATGTTGCAGAAGGCACATAGTAATTATCCGAGACTGATAAAAGTTTGCTGCATCTTGCCGGCTCACAACCGAAGTTGCAGCCTTCAAAAAGGTCAAAGATTTCCTTTGTTTAAAGGATGAATAATTATATTAAGTGTAATATATGTTGTGAAATCCTATAATATTCATGAGATCGTGATTAGGACTCCATCTAAGGTATGATAACAATGATTTGTAACACCATTCGGAATATAAAGAAGCAACAATAAAGGTTACTAATAAGGTTTTCTTTTATTAAACATTAAATAAAAGAAAAACTAACACTACTATTACATATGCTTTCTATAAACTAACGTTTCTAACACGCATTGGAGAAGTCTACTATTAAAATGATACCTGAAACCTAGACGCCTACCCTCTTTATATAAAGAGGGAGGTAACAAAAACCCTAGCTTACTAACTAAAGCTACCCTAACTATTACATAAATTATTCAGTCTTAGTTAAAATTTATACTTAAATTTTCTAAAAAGAAATTTTCTCTATATCGTGGTAATATAAAGTGTTAAAAAAAATAAAAAAAATAAAATGATGATGGATAATGAAAAATGAGGTAATAATAATAATAAAAACTGTGGGCTAATAAAAGTTTGCTGCATCTTGCCGGCTCACAACCGATGTTGCAGCCTTCTAAAAGGTCAAAGATTTCCTTAGTTTAAAAGGATGCATAATTATATTAAGTGTAATATATGTGATTTAATAAATATAGGGAAAATATATTTTTCTTAAATTAAAATATGCTTTTGAACTAAGACTATGTCGTTTTAAGTTGTGATTTTTTCTAAATAAATTATGTATTAACGGGAAGCCTAAGAGTTTTTGAAACCGAAGCTCCGTGAGTCTCGATACTAGTCTCTATGGGGTGTCAAAAGCCTGACCACTTAGCCACAAGGTTGGGATGTACCGAGACGAAAGTCGCTACATGGGATGATCTCGCCTTCAAACTCATTACTTTTGGGTGGAACGTGAGGCATAGAAATTTTGCAAAACGTTGATCCATGGTTGAAATTCGAAATGGTACATTCACCTACTATATAATAATCATCGGGGGTGAAAAGTTTCACAAGTTACAAGTATGAGTAGTGTTAGCATCTTTACTTATATTTGACGGTGATTTCGTTTTTGAGCTTGGTTTAGGACAAGTGAAAAATCGAGAACGACGAATTTATCCTTTTTGGGCATTTTAGGATTGAAGTGCTTCTTACTCTATGACCCTAAAAATAACGAAAGTCAAACATTCTAGTTAGAAAAAAGAAAAAGGAAAAATATAAAAAAATATGTGTGGTAATAAGTGTAGATTTATAAAAATGGTCAAAACGGGGCTTTTCAAAACTAATGATTCTTTAATTCCCCTTGATGAACACTTAGCTACTTTTCGAGGTAATTACTCGAGGGGGATTGAGATTCTTGGTTTCCTAAAGTGTTTACTTATGGCATTGCGTGAGGACACGGCAATAGTTTAGTATGGGAGATTTTGGTATGTGCTAAATTACACATACCTTTTATCTAATAAAACGATCCCAAATAACCAAAAATGGACATAAAATGCCAAATATATGCTTGTTTTGCTTTGTATACTGTGCATGTAACGGATATTCACTAAAGGACAAAAATGAAGCCAAAATCGACAAAACCGAGCACTGGAATGGAAAGAGCGTGTAAAGTCAAAGTCAACAAGTCAAAGTCGAAGCCGAAGACATAAGCATCTTATTTGGCCAACCCGTACCCGAGTTAATAGGCCGGGTCAGCCCAAGAATGCTTATTATTTAATTAAAAGCCCTAAATCCATTAACTAAGCCCAATCCCCTTTTAAATATAAACCGGCCCAAACCAAAGCCCAAAACCATTTAACCAAAACACTTAACTTTGTTAACCCTAACCCAATTACCCTTTACATCGTTAGTCCTTAAGGACTAACATTGCTAGTCCTTAGGGACTAACAAGGTTAGCCCCTACAATGCATAAACCTTTTCATCCCTAGTCCTTTTTCCCTAACCCCGTCACAAAATTAAACCAAACAGTACCCAATACCCTTTTCCCGCCATTGATACTATTCCCCTGTCACTTTCCTCGACCCCTGCACCCCAAAACAAACCTATCACTCTCACAATTCAACCCCACTTCACAAACCTCCAATTCCACCTTGGTAATCCCTAATTTTTTATTCGTTGATGAGACAAGGACCAAAATCAAGGGCTTAGATCATAGAACTTGGAGAACAAGATAAATGGATGGCTATGATGAAGACTTAGAGCTCACACATACAAGAAACACACCTACAAGGGCTCAAACGGCTATATAAGTGTGTGTTTTTTCACACAGTAGGCATCTAGTGTAATTTAGTTTAGGAGTAGTGTAGTCTTGTTTTTACTTATTTTACTGCTCATTTTACTCTATTGTACTTTTAATTTCAAGCATTGTAATCTTTAAAAAGTTTTAATGAAATTTCAGTTTTAATGTTTTATGTTTTACTTTTATGCTTTTTATGTTAAAACTGTTTCCAAGTCTATTTTTATAAGCTCTTAAAAGCTCTTATAACTCGTACTTCTTAGATAAGCTTCCTCAAAAGCTTATCTAAGCTTTCCTGTTTTATCCACTCTTAAATCACCTCAGCTTAATGTGGAAGATAAGCCAGAAATGGAAGGGCTTATGGACAATACTAGCTTGTCTTTGACAAGCTAGAGCTTTGTAGATAAGCTTTGAGAGCACTTTAATCCCTTGTTTAAGCAAAGGGTATTGTAAGTTTCATTTTTTATTTTTCAGCTTATTTTCATGTTCTGCTTATTACCTGCTTATGTCTGCTTAATAATGCTTATTTTACTTGTTAATGCTTTTTAGATATGATTCTCAGCTTATATGTTTTAGTTTAAGTGTCCTTATGCAATCTGCCTATTTTAGCTTCAAAACTGCTTATTATGCATTTGCTTACTCTAGTGCTTATTTACCTGATTTTATTGCTTATTTGTCTTTTTATAGCTTAGATATGAATCTGTTTTTAAGTTTTAAGACTTTTCATAATCTGTTTTAGCTTAAAATTAGTGTGTCATAGTTTAAAGGGGTGTTTGGGTCAAGAGTTCAAAATGGGTCAAAATGAGTTAAAATTGTTTTGGGTCATCAATCTAACCTTGTCAAGCTTCTTTTAAGTTATTTTAATCAGTGTTAAAAGTTTTTAAAGTTTAAAAATAAGTTTTAAGGTATTTTCTACAAGTTGTCTAAATCTATGGTCATAAAACCATTTTAAACTGCTTATTTTAAATTCTTGCTAAAAGATAGTTTTAAGGACTTAATTTATGATTCATTTTGTGTTGAAATGCAGTTGGTTAAAAGTTGGATAAGTATTTGTGGTGCTTTGAGATTTTGGTCTTCAAATCTGTCAAGTTTTGTTTAAGTGTTGAAGTTTTAGAAAGTCACTTTTCAATATCAAATTTAGCTTAGTAAAAGTTAGTTTTAGATTTTGAAATTGATAGCACAATCTCATTGTGCTATAAGCTCAATCTATTTGAGCTTAGTTTGGACTTTGAAACTCTTTTAGTAGATTATTTTGAGTCTGCAAATAGCTCTTTTGTCTTTTATAAAAACTTGAAAAGATCAGAAAAATAGCATTATGTCTGAACTAGCCTTTTCACTTAGCGTTTTCATAGCTTATTTGAGTTTCAAACTTCTTTTTCTTGGCTGAATCTTGTAGCTAATAGGATAATCTTGATCTGCATATAGGTCATTAAGCCATAAGGATAGCTTAAGGCTTTTAAAAATTAGCTTAAAAGTAGCTTGTTAGCCTTTTTAAACTATTTTTCTTATGCATTCTGTCTTATTGCTTTTTAGTCCCTTTCAGCTTATTTTCTTTATTTATTTTTAATCTTATTTGCTTATTAGGTGTAGCTTATCTTCTGTATTAGCTTATTTTTCTTTTCCAAGTGCTTTTTAAGTCTAAAATAAGCCAAGCAGTTTAGCTATATATCACTTAGTAAAAAAAGAGGGCAAATCTGTCACTTTTCTTTAGCTTATTTTTAAGTTTTGAAAAATGTTTCTTTTTTAAAGTTTGTCATTTGAGCTTATTTTATAAGTTGTTAAAAAGAAAAATAAAAAAAATGGTTTTATAAAAAAAGAGGCCCCAGGGGTCGAACCTGTGACCTCTCCTTCATAGCAAAAAGTCTCAACACACCACACACTCACCAACTGCCCTGGGGTCCTTTTCGTTTATTACTCCACACTGCTTTTCTTTTATACACATTTTAGCCAATTTAGCTTTCAGCCTTATTTTGCTTATTTACAGCTTATTCCAATAAGCTGTCTGACCCATTTTATTTTTCCTAGGCTTAGAATTGTTCAAAGAACTTTTCCTGAATTTTTTAGAATTTTCCAAATTAGTTTAGTATTTTTAATTAATTTTTTAGATTAAATTAATTTTTAATTCATTATAAATAAAATAAAAGTAAAAAAATATAATTTTTTTTTAAATTTTCTTTTATCATTTAGGACCTTTAAAATTTAAATTTGCTTTTGTAGGGTTTAAATTTGATAATTTAGGTTTTAGAGTCGCGTTTTTAATTCCCGTTATCGTTTTCGGGATACGACTCGAGAAGGTTTTGGATTTTACTTTGGATAAAAGTAATCTCTTAAAAACCTCTTGGAATACTTACTCTCTCTTTAATTGGTATTATCCTTATATATATATATATATATATATATATATATATATATAACATATATATATATATATACTTATATATATATATATATAATATATATATATATATATATATATATATATATATATATATTAAGTTTGAGATCACACCGTCTTCTATAGAGACTGTAAGGCAATGGTTTTCTATAATAGGGTATGGGGAGGCAGTTGAAGCCAAAGGAACACTTAAAAAGAGTCTTCTTCCTTCTAGGTGGAGGTTGCTGATGGGTTAGATCATTCACTACTTAGGTGGTAAAATTAGAGGATTTGATCAAATCACCAACAAGGATGCCATTCTCCTTTATAGCTTGCTAATAGGGTTAACATAGATTATGCAAAACTGATTTGGGAATATATCATCACTAAGCTGACCAAGAAGACTAGAGAAAATGTTGTGCCCTACACTAGGTTCTTATCCTTGTTTGTAGGATCCCGTTAACACTTCATAACATATATAATAATCACGAATCGAACTAGAAAACAGAAAGAGAGGTGAGTTATTTTGTAGAGATAGAGATAAGAGAAAATAGGAAAAGGAAAAGATTTATTATTTGAACAACTAACTCTTTTCTAAATAGAAAAGAGT